>JAFFST010052508.1:108513-120008 GCA_022414735.1 Noturus placidus
GGGGGGGGGGGGGATTGGAGGACTTCCCGCCTCCGCCCAGTGTGTGCGGTATTTGCATGTTCTCTCTGTGCTTTGGGGGTTTCCTCGGGGTACGCCAGTTTCCTCCCATAGACCAAAGACAGGCATGGTAGGCTGGTTGACATCTCCAAATTGTCCATAGTGTGTGAATGGGGGTGTGTGTGCGTGTGTGCGTGTGTGTGTGTGTGAGATTGTGGCCTGCAGTGGGGTGGCACCCCATCCAGGGTGGCCTCCTCCTAGTGCCCAGAGTCCCCTGGGATAGGCTCTTGGTTCCCCACGACCCTGTGTAAGATAAGCGTTGCAGAAAATGGATGGATTGATGGTTCTAGATAGTTCTGTTTTTTTCACACCAGTGTGAGTGTTTGTGTATGTATGTGGGTGGGTGGTGGAGTTGGGGGAAAGGAAGGAGAATGCATTATGAATATGCTCCAGCCATTCTGACCCTTTCCTCAGCCTGCAGGTCAGAGAGTTCACCGGGAAATCTCAGAGCCACACTCGCACCATAAAACTGAAGATTGGAATCTCTTTTTGTTCAGCTGGGCATCTGAAAGATATTTCCATGCAATGTTTCAGGAGAGCTGAATAGAGGAGGGCAAGATTATATAAACTGTGATAGACAACCCGTTACCATGGAGGATTTATCACATCTGAACCCCTACTGCCCACGCACCCGCTCCTTTCCTTCTCGGTTTCTCTTCTCCTCATCGCTCCCTCACTGACGCTGAAGCATTTGGCAGTAGGCAGAGAGATGCAGAGACGGTGTGGGAGGGTGTAGTTGTGTGTGTGAGAGAGAGTGAGAGGAAGAAAAGATAGCGAGAATGGTGAGAATGTGTGTACCAGGTCTCGGTGTGTTCTCGAGAGCTGCCTGTTCTTGTTTTCCATATCTGCTTCATCTCGAGCCCTCGGTTTTGTTCCAGTGGGTATTACGAGCATCCATCAGGACACACCTGACTTACATACCTAGACACTTCCGAATGTGCAGAATCCAATCTGACTACCATTAAATATAGCTAAAGACATGTCCAAGTTACTCTACAAACATGTGTGACCTAAGATAGCTGTGTGAGAATGTTACGCATACAAACTTTGTATGCAGTTTGTATATGTGCAGTGTGGGTGGATATAGCAGAGATGCTTGTGCAGTAGCAGTGATACATCAACATCAATTATTTCACAAACATTTCTGAGCTCTCTCTCCGATCATGCTATAAAAATGGCAACATTTCTATGTTGTTTAATAACAGTTATACCACGGTCTGGCTGAATACTTGATTCTGATTGGCTGGAAGGTGTGCCTTCAAACCTATAGATCAAACGACCTATATATAAAATAACTAACAAAAATGAACTGCTATTTGTATCCTTTCAGTCAAAATTTTGCACTGTAAACATCAATGACTGATTTAGTTGGTCAATTCTGGCAAGTGACCATAGTATAAGCGGGATAATGCATGGATAGGTGTGCGTTACATGATTTTAATGCACTCTGCGGAGGTTCTTCGCCTCCACGTCTTGTATTAAAATAGTGTAATGGACACCTAGCCGTGGCTTCTCCCTTATTTAGAAACTTTGGAAGAAAATTATTTGATGTTGAACTTTTCTGTTTCTTAAAAATTGCTTTATTAAAAGTTTTTACATTTTAGTTTTGCAGACATAAAAGTAAAAGAATCATCAACTCAGTATTTCACTACTGTTCTGATTGAGGTTGATTAGAAATATTGCGATACATATTGCGTGTCGTATAAATACCCATTCACCCATTCCTATGCAGCAGATGACATCGATGAGGGATTTAACCAAATATGAATACATAATTCTGATGAAACGGATAATGCATCCTAAACAAATACAAATGCAGATGTGAAAAGTACGCATGCTACTCAGGGTGGGTTCTTTTTTTGTTTGTTTTTTGAGAGCTTAATTCAGGAGTTAAGCTTTATAATTATATTATATTATATTATAAGCTTTATAATTATAGTTTTGTCATCAATTGTGAATGAAAAAAGCAGCCCAGAATTTTCCATGTTTCCAGGCCATTAAAAAAAACAATAAATAAATAAATAAATAAATAATCATTTAAAAAAAAAAAAAAAAACACCTTCCAGTATAGACGATGCCACATTCCATCTGAATATGAAAACAAATATGTTGAGCACTAAAGAAATGCAGATTCAGATAATGGCATAATGTTACAACCCTAAGCAAATATCAAACCAACTTACTTGTTGAATTATATATCCTTAAGCGAATTTTACATCCTTAATCCCTCCCTAAAATAGCAGAAGCTCTTTTTTGGCCTAACCCAGTTAGTAGTGGCCTCCGGAGGGATTGTGGACATGGGCGGCACTCTGAGCTTCACACCAGCCTCATATGTGGAGCGCTGGGAGAAATGACTTGGCACCCTGCTATTACATAAGACAGGCATGTGCCAATGATCACTTACAAAACATACTTGCTACACAGGATATTATCAAAATATCATTACTACCCGCGTGTTCCATATACAGCAATTTGGGCAGCATAAACGCTCCCAAGACAAAGTATGTTTCGTTTGGAAGACAGCTCAATAACAAGTGTCTTCCAAAGTTCCTTATTTTGGATTCATTTGAAGGCATGTCTTTTCAACAAAGATAGTTAGTTGCAACTAACATTTTTTTTTCCTAATCAATTAATCTGACCATTCTTTTCCCCCCCGATTAAACGATTAATCACTTGGGGGGGCTTGTAAAATTTCAATACCTTTTTTTCATTTATTTAAAATAAAAATCAGCAAATTGAGCGCTACAAATATAAACATCAGACTAAACAACTGTTTGTCCAATTTTCTGTTACTCACTGCCTTTAGTCATACTGTTTTACTTATGTTTACTTTGATCGTACCGTTACAGATCTTACTTGCACTCCCACTGTTTATCACTACGTCTACATTGTAAATGAGGAGCAACAAGGCTTCATTACAAATAGAACTCTCATTATAATAAATGACAGAATTTACACTGCAAGCTCACAAATACAGCATATAATGATAATAAACTTGAATTAAACTGAACCTTTTAAGCAACTCACACGAATTTTCCCAACCCCTTGTACACCGTGGAGCATTTTGGATACAAACATAAGTTTGTGCTCGTGCATCACTGTCGTGCTTCCGTGCTACACAAACTCTGCTTCATAAAGTTTACAGGATACAGACTTCTTCACTGCATTTAATGCCCCCCTGTCTTAGAGGACTTGGAGGTCGTACACTTTCTTCTTCAGTCACTTGATGATTACGCCTCTGTCTGATAGTGACTGAGGTCATGTTGGGCATAAAAGGTAATGGTGACAAACAGTAAATTGAAGAAATTACTTTTCATTGACTCTGGGTATTCCGCTAAAGCTAACGGCATTGTATTGCGTGCGTTTGACGTCATGTGTCATCGACTGGGAAATGGCTCATACTTCCGTTTAGTTATGAGACGATACTACCCTTCTAATATACCAGATGACAGAGCACATGGTGCATAGTGTAAGTGTATAGGACATCATTTGCAACACAACTTTGGTCTGTACTCTCCGAGGCGTGTTTTCGGAACAGAAGTAACGGAGTGAGTAAACGCACCCTGTGCAGCACGAAGACCAACTATTCGATAATCAGATTCGTAAACAATGATTTTAATAACGATTATTATCGTAACAAAGAAAAATATAATAATTTATACTCTGACATTTTTAGGAGACATTTATTTAATGTTTAAGGAAGGAGTCTCAGCTGTAAACACTTTGTAAGACTCAAACGTTTCCAGCATGAAAAAGCCTTCAAGACAGAGGAGTTTACACTTTCTGGTCTCTTGGTTTGAGAGAGAGAGAGAGAGAGAGAGTATGAGAGTGTGTGTGTGTGTGACAGAGAGAGAGAGAGAGAGAGAGAGAGAGAGAGTAGAGAGAGAGAGAGAGAGTGAGAGACAGACAGACAGAGAGATGTCAGTGAGGGAATGACTGTTTATCACAGATCTAACCTCAGAACAGGAACTAACTTGTCTCTTGGACGTTCCACAACGTTAAATCTAATTATACCATTGACTATCCGAATACTCGATTCTGATTGGCTGGAAGGTATGCAGTCAAACTGTATAATGCACAGGTAGTTCCAGTCAGTTTAATCGGGCTCCCTCGCGCTCTCTCTCAGCTATTTATTATAATTCATTGAAATAAATGCAATCTTATTGCACTACTTTATCTCTGTGGAGGATTTAGAGAAGGCAGAATTCTAGATCTAATGACATAAAATAACTAAAGAAAATTAACCGTTATTTTAATCCTTTCAGTAAAAGGATTTTTTAAAAATCTTTTCTCTGACTTCATTTACAAGGACAGCAGTAATCCAATTATGGACCTTATTCTGAGTAAGACAATATTGTGATTAAGGTGTTTACATGAGTTGCTTTTAGTATATTCCTTTCATGTTCCTGTTTTACATGTTATAGAACATAGAGCGATTAACAGCACACATCATTATGTCCCCACGCCATACCGTCCAACGTACCCTCCAGAATTTCACATTGATATACAGTTCATTATGGAACCATATACAGTTTTGGGTGTTTCAGTTTTAATTTTATGAACACTTTAAGAGCAGTTAATTATTTGTTATGATATACGTGCAAATAGACGATTGCTTGAAGCCGTGAGCTGCGTCCGAAACTGCATACTGACCGTCTATATAGTATATAGAGTTACATGTATTTCACCTTCTATCTAGTAGGTAGGTAAGTACACAGTTTCGGCTTTAACTTGTCAATGTGGGCAAGTGCCCATGATATAAGGGGGAAAATACGTGGCTAGGTGTGCATTACATGATTTTAATGCATTTAATGCAATTACATTTAAAACCACAAGACAAGTTAGCTTTCGTCATCACTTACATTATAACAGCTATTATAGCAGTCATTCCTCCAACAGCCTTTTTTCTTGAAGTTAGTAAGACAAAAGATGCAACTTGTCACATAACTGATGGACCACAAAAGTCCTATTCTGACAAAAATGTCAAGTTATGGCTTTACCTCTGACTGTTACAAAGCACTGACACAGACAAAGCCTTCTATAAATTATTATTTTTTTTTAATAATCCCAGTGCCATATTTATTTCGAACCCACCACACACCCATAAATTGTTTTATGTGGAGCGTCCAACATACAAGTACCTATGCAACACAGTATCAATATAATATGCTAGTATCACCCAGCGCCACATCCATACAAGCTTGAAAAATGCAGACATCATTTGCTGTTGCAGTATTTTAAACTATGAAAAAGCTTAAATCTGTACCTGTGCAGCATGAACCACACACTGTCAGTACTGGCACACACGTGCGCGCACACACAAACACACACACACACACACACACACACACTGCAGGAAACGCCCATGCAAACCAGGTCACGGCTGACCAAATGCCCGTATTCACACACACGTGTTTACATACTGTAGCCATGAACTTTGAACTCTCAGTGATACTGGAGCCTCAAGGATAGCATAGCTCACACATACATAAATAAAGATGTGTGGGTTAGGTTTTTTTTTTCGTGTTCGTGGTTAACTACATCAACAGAAATAAAATACATCAGAAACTTTCTCAAGGTCAGCAGCAGGCAGGATTCATCAATATAGTAACAACACCATCCGTGATCATTTCTCTCTAATGTGTAATCAAAAGCAGGGATATTCAAATCAAAGACTCATTCAAATCTCCTGGCGTGTTAGAAGATGGAAACTATATCTTTCTAGGTTTGCGTGTGTCTCCTATCTTCATCTAACAATCTTTAAACGTAATCTATTTCTATACAACATGCAAGCAACCTTCTTATTGTAGCACGTCCTAGTTTCCTCTTTAACGTTCCCCTGAAGACTCGAGCTGCAGCTCAGGAAAGTTGTGCGCTTAATTGTAGCTTTCCGATGGCCAATAAGGGCAGCTTAAACTTCTAGCATACCAACAATGTTCTTAATGTCATCAAGACTCAGTGATTTCTGCCACCATGTTAGAGAAAATGGAGAGAAGTTGCCTATGAATCAGCATTTATAATCAGAATTTATAATCATTTTGTAGTTCAAAGGGCTGGTAACTTATTTTTTGATTTTTTTAAAAGTGACTCCAGTTTTCTAAATATGAACCATAACAGCTTGTGGTGCAGATTTGATTCAACAGTTGTGTCAATTATTTAACCAAGGACAACTCATCAATTAATTCCCTCGTTCCAGCCGAGCAGCGCACACTGTGCAAAACACCACTGGCCGCTTGAAAAATGTCAATCAAATACATTATATGAGCCGTGTCTCTCTGGAAAAGAGCTTTTATTTATTATTGATCAGCACTTCTTAAGTGTTTCTGTAACTTAACACAAAAGCATTCTGGTCTGTTAACACCAGTGACTCACTGCCTAGTCCCAAATAATTGATTTACAAAAGAGGCGCTAATGCGCTCAACACTAGCACTTTCTGTCGCAGCTTTAAAGAACACTTAACTGATCTTAAACACTTCTTCATGAGCCTCCAAAGAATGTATGCATCATGTGAGACAAATAAATAAATAAATAAATAAACGTTCTGGTTTATTCTTTGCACTAAATGCCACATTGTACAGGAGTTAGCCCAGGAGTGTCCAATCTTATCTGGAAAGGGCTGGTGTGGGTGCAGGTTTTCATTCCAACCTAGCAGAAGCCACACCTGAGTCTATTGAAAGCCAAGCTCAACTGATTAAACATGTGGAATCAGGTGTGGCTCCTGCTTGGTTGGAATGAAAACCTGCACCCACACCTGCCGTTTCCAGATAAGATTGGACACCCCAGTGTTAGACAAATCATACATTCTTCAGATAGTCCACTGGTCAAGTGAAAGAATCAGTGTGTTGTCTAGTCCACTGACCAGGCTAAAAGATGGTAGATACCATCAGCTAGTTCAGTGCATTAATACAGACTAAGATAAACCAACAAGTATATCATAATTTAGCACGTGGGTTTTTTATGTCCTTGACTAAATAAATAAATAAATACATAAATACATAATTAAGCAAGTTGTTGGCCAACGTTTCAGCGATGAGATGCGTGATCTCTTTGCATTGCATATGAAAGCTTGGCTATAGTGTTTATTTTGTCTCAATATGTTTGAAGGTATGTTGTGCTACCAGGAGAGTTAATGACATGATTCATCAGACCACGCTACCTTCGGCCATTGCTCCGTGGTCCAGTTCTGATGTTTACATGCCCAGTGTGGACAGTGGACAGGGGCCAGCATGGGCACTCTGACCGATCTGTGCTTTCGCAGCCCCATACGCAGAAAGCAGCGATGCACTGTGTGTTCTGGCACCTTTCTATCATAACCAAAATGAACCTTTTCAGCAGTTTGTGATCCTGCAGCTCTTCCAAACGGACTACCGCCTTTGGCGCCCACAACCCTGTCGCCAGTTCACCGGTTGTCCTTCCTTGGAGCACTTTTGGTAGGTTCTAACCACAGCATACAGGGAACTCCTCACAAGACCTGCTGTTTTGGAGATGCTCTGACCCAGTCATCTAGCAATCACAACATGGCCCTTGTCAAAGTGACGCAGATCCTTACGCTTGACCATTTTTCCAGCTTCCAACACATCAACTTTGAGAGCTGACTGTTCACTTACCGCCTACTATATACCAGGTAATATATGACAGGTGCCATTGTAACCAGATAATCAAGGGTCTTCATTTCACCAGTCACTGGTTTAATATTATGGCTGATCGTTGTGAATATCATGGAGGGAGTCATGAACATTTTGATTAGGAGTTGTGCTTTCCATACAGTCATGTATCGTTTGTAAGCTTCCCTGCGGTTCCTCACCCCCCCATATGCAGCCTTGCTATGGTTAAAATTCTGCACCGTACCTCATGACACAAATGTTCTATGATGAGCAGAAAACAATGCAAAGCGACGCAGATTCCAATAAGGCACATTCTCAATCGAATAATAAAACTACATGCTATACAAGTGCATATGAAAATATAAAAGCACTCACAGACCTAAGGAATCTCTTTATAAAACCTTTATAACAAGACATAAATTCACACATGGATGTTTTATATAGGCCTATTCAAACTCCTTTCCGTTCTTGATAGTCAGATGATGGGGATCCAGTTGCTTTTTGTATTGCAGATATTTGACAGCTTCTTAGTCATGGTGATGACGGTGCTCTAATCACATCCCTCTTTCTCGATCAGCCCAGGGAGGCAGTTCTGCTAGACTATAGGCTGTTATTAGGGCTGTCAGTCGAGGCATTGATCTGCAAGCTTCGGGCCATCTGCGTGTGTATGCTAAATGTGGCCAACAGGGTGGCACAAAAAGACAGCAACCACTGCTGTCACTTCAAGAAGCCTTCACGTGGTGTTTTTACCATAGTGGGGCTCTGGTTGTCTTCATTGGTATTTCATTTTAGTATGATGTGCATGTGTGTGTGAGATGGTGACTCTGCCGCAGAATTTGAAAGAGCCCTCCTATCCTATAATGTCAAGTTAAGGCTGCATAAGTTCCCACTATGATGCGTTACACAGTCCCTGGGCTTCACGGTCACTGTCACTGCTCATCATACCCTTCCCTTGCTTTCTATTCACCCTTCCTCATCCTCCCTGTGAAGTTGCGCTGGTTACCATGTGAACGAGTGATATACCTAAAGACAAGCTTTTCCTGCCCACAGGCATATTTGCCAAGGAGCTTGCATACATACATACATATAGCAGAACATACAGTGCTCATAAACATCCTGGATAATAAATATGAGTCAGAAATGCCTCCCACTTATACACAACCATGCACAAGGCAGCCTAAGTGCATTTTTACACACACACACACACACACACACACACACACACACACACACACACAAAAACAGCAGCAGTGGCAGAAACAAAAACATAAACCAGCACACGTTTACAAAGTAAACGTCAGCGCGGAAGTCCTGATGGCCTCCAATTAGGCTTGCTGCGATAGACGGTGTTAGATAGACGGGCTGCACACCGATTACATCACTTGCCCACTGCGGCAGTGCCACCACCATGGTGGTGTAATAAAAGTCAGTTAGTTCAGTTAGAGAACGGACGCTACGATTAAAAACCAAATGAGTCAGAGTCGCAGCACAGATCAGCAGGAGTCAGACTTCATTCATCACGTGACGAGATTGAAGCGAACTGACTGAGAAGACTATAGCAGAAGATTTGGTTTCAAAAGATCCATTGCTTAATATAAGCGAGTTTGTCATTGTACTGTTTTGTAATTGCTGTGTTTTTCATTAGAAATAATAATGAACCCAGCATTCAAGCAATTGCTGCCCCCGATCTTCCGCTAATTCAAAAGCAAAAGTGAAATGCGCACGGGCATTCATAAGCGAGGGGGAAAAACACCAACCTTCAGCACCCCAACACCCGGTCATACCGGTATTGCCACACATCAGGAAATATTCCTCACAGTCACATCCCTACCCCCAATCCATCTCAGGTGCGTGGGTATGAAAAGAGCGAGTGGGCACAACCACTAACAGAGTGTGTGAGAGAGAGTGAGAGTGTGAGAGAGAGAGAGCGAGAGAGAGAGAGAGAGAGAGAGAAAGAAAGAGAGAAAGAGAGAATAATGTCATAAAAGCTCTCCAAAGGGAGGCCAATGAGTGGGCAGTCATTTCTTCCTAATCTCGCACTCTTTTCAGAAGAAAAACTGTGTTTCTCCTACGCAGACCCATGCCACCACTTTCTCATGTACCACTTGTGTTTCTCCCTTTCGCCTGCCATCTAATGCTTTCTAAAAGCTCCTTCAGAACCGCCTGAAGTGTATTGTGCTTTTTTTCTGAAAGGTGGAATACACAGAGGCTCAGTTCAACCAATCAGGTTACAGCAGAGCGCAGAGTAACTCAAACCCGTACGACTCGAGTATCATAAAGTACAGGTGATGACAACCAAAGTCCAGAATCCCCAAGGCATGCGTGATATCGATATTTCCCTGATTTTGATTTACATTGTCTGTAGCTTGAGTTTGCATTGCTGTTTGTTGGAATTCTGCATGATCTCCAGGCATCCGCATGGGTTTACTCCAGGTTCTATGGTTTCCCCCACACCTTCCAAATGCATGCCATTAGGCAGAGTGGTGACTAAACTGTCCTAGGTGGGAATGTGTGTGCGTGTGTGGGTCTTTGGTGCACTGAGATGCACCATAGAAAGTATTCCTGCCTAGCACACAGTGTTCCCGGGATAAGCTCTGCACCACCCTGACCAGGATAAAGTGCTGAAGAAGTATACTGAAGAAATAACCTACAGCAGTTAAAAAACACAAAACAATCGAGTAGCTTTATTGAATATCATGACAATTTTTGTATAAAATGGGACACTATAATGGCTTAAGATATTTATTTCTGTTCCGGTAGTTTGGAATTAAATTTGTGCCAAAAGTCTTGAACAAAACTTTTCAAGAAACGAACAAAAATATCCAATGAGAGAGAGAAGAAAAACATTCAAACTGAAAACAGTGAACTCCGTGGTAAAGATTTTGCATGGTCTTCAAATAAACAGCACTCTTTGTCAAGAGTATTCTAAGCTTCCTTTTTGCAAATCATGGTTTCGTTTACGTTCGCCATTCTGTCACAAATCTCTCCTGTGGGCGGGGCTTAACAGTGATTTACTCTCATTGGCCAGTTAGTACAGACATTTGGAGCGCGTATGTAGTTCTCGGTATAGTTATAGTGTTCGTACTTTGTAGTGGAAATGACTATATTATATGTATAAATCATCCTCCTCCTTCTCAGCTGGACATTCAGGCAGTCAATCCAAATCTCACTAGCCAAAGAGAGTCAATCGCAGTTAAGCTCCGCCCATATGAGAGGTTTGTGCCAGCGCATTCATAAACCATGATTAGCGAAAAGGAAGCTTTGTAAACTGTTCACAAAAAATGCTGTTTATTTGAAGACCACATTACCTTTTGCCACCGACTTAAATTTAATTTTATTTGTATAGCGCTTTTTACAATGAACATAGTCTCAAAGCAGCTTTACAGAAACATATAAACAAGCCGGGTGGAGACGGTGGCGAGGAAAAACTCCTTAAGATGATATGAGGAAGAAGCCTTGAGAGGAACCAGATTCAGAAGGGAACATGTCCTCATCTGGGTAACAACGGATAGTGTGGAAGTAAAAGAAAGTTCATTATGGATTTTAACATGAAGTCTTTGTTGAACCAGTTCACCGATTTCAGTTTGAGGGTTTTTCTTCTCTCTCATTCTATATTTTGGTTCATTTCTTGAAAAGTTTCATTCAATACCTTTGTTGCAAATTTAATTCCATACAGTAGAAGCTATTATAAATTAAATGAAACAAGTCTCAGCATACGACGGTCACGTTCGCGTAAAGGAGGCGGATGCAATCGCAGAATTTTAGATATTTATTGCACAACGAACCAAAACAAGAAACAAACACTAAGCTACGTAAACACTATGGCATGAATCT
>JAFFST010052509.1:1757-26970 GCA_022414735.1 Noturus placidus
GATAGATAGATAGATAGATAGATAGATAGATAGATAGATAGATAGATAGATAGATAGATAGATAGAACATCTGAGTAATAGTTGCATTGAATACTCTCTTTACATGACTTGTTACTTTACATTACTTGTACAACATATTTTTATATGTATAATGTGAATTTTCTTATTTGTATTGTTCTTATTGTGTATTGTGCACAATTCTATTGTCTTTTGTCTTGTGTTATATTGCTTTCTTATGTCCTTTCACCCTGCTGTCTTGAGAGGAATGGACAAAATAAGAATGTCATGACATATGACAGTACATATGACAAAGCTTTTAAATCATGAAAACAATGAATCATATGCTTCATGGTCTTTTGCTAATCTGGTAAAGGGGTATTCTCCTTAAAAGAATACTGAAAGGGGCTTCTGTAGTCAAAAAAAGTTTGAGAACTATTCATCTAAAAGGTAGGCAGCTAGCTAACTTAAAGGGGAATTTAATAAATTTTTAAAACATTTCAGTGTATTTTTAAAGAAGTAAACCAAATCAGCGTTTTGAAGCAAAAATGACCAATATTGAAAATGCTATATGTAAATATAATCTGAAATTATTTCAACATTCGTACAGTTTGTTACAAGGCATATTAAAAAGATATAAATGTGAATTTTCTTGATACTTATTTAAAATAAGACTATTCTGATTCTCCTGTGGTGAAGTGACTCGCCATCTGGAAGGGACAGGATCTTATGGTGGATGTCAGCTGCCAACGCAGCCTCTTCCAGTTCCTTGTCAGTGGCACTGATCCGTCCATAACGGATATTCTCCCGGATGTTGTCATTAAAGAGAACGGTATCCTGAGGGACCACCCCAATGTAAGAACGCAGAGAGCTCATTTTCACCTATGAATAAAGACACAAATACAAGTGGTCTACAAGCGAGTGTACACAGACAATATTGACTGATTACTGAAATGGGACACTGTGCACTTCTTTAACATTTTGTTCATATAACTCTGACTAATGAAAGTCTAACAAAAGCCTTCTATAGCAAATAACTGTGTGAATTCTATTTCTTATGAATATGGATGTCTACAGTGACTTCTAAGTAAGCAGTGCTAGTCGGAAAGTGGTAGTTCAGAAGGTTTTGAGTTCAAGTCCCAGTACTGCCAAACTTGAGCAAGATGTTTATCCCCTCAACTGCTCAGATCTATACTGTCAAAGTTGTAAATTGCTCATTGATAAAAAGCTTCAACCAAATAACTAAAATGTAAATGGCACATATCACTAACTAGAAGGTTGAGAGTTTTAATCCACCATTTTGGCTCTTCAGTAAGATTGTTAATCAAGCAAAAAAGTAGTGGAGGAGAGAACAGAGGGGAGAGAAAAGCTGTGTCAGCTCTGTGGTTGGTGCAAATGGCCCTATAACCTATAGTACAGCCTGAGTCACTAAGCCTCAAAAACAAAAGTAATAATTCCTTTTATGTGAAAGTAATCTCTATTGTTCATTAATCTCCACCGTCATCTGAAATCCCCTGGATATAATTCATTAGGTGGCCTGCTTTTGGGTTTACAGAAGGCAAAAGGTAAATATACAATAGAACAAGGACAATGGCATTTGGCTCAGTAAGCAGTGATCATATTAATCATATTAAGAAGCTATATGAAGTTAGACCACAAGCTAAAACTGAACAGATCACCATTTCAGAAAATGATGGCATGACTGACAGCAGTCTAATCCTCAATTTCATCACTGTTCACCCACTGTATCTCTTTTTGATCCCAAACACATACATGTAAATACACACAATCTCTCCTCTTATGAGTAAAGCCAAGTATTTGAATTTAAACCAAAAAAATAGAGATTGAGTGATTTAGAGCAGTGGTTCTCAAACTGGGGAGATACCTAAGGATCTGTGAAACATGGTTAGGGGGTCTGTAATTTTTTTTATTTAACATTTTCATGCTAATCTCAACTCACAATTATCAAAGCTTTTTGTTAGTTATTAGCCGGTTTGACTGGTCACATGAATTGAACGAGTTTATTTTAAACCTCAATAACTCAAAACAAAGTCAGACTAGAAACAATGTCAAATTGGACTTAATCTGCTCTCTCATTGGAAAATTCAGTTATAAAAGGCTTATCTGAAATAATGAGCTGAATATTTGAATAGCTGCATTATATTCATGAAGCAAATATGTGCTAAAGCTGTCCATGGAATTTATTTCACAGTTAAGGGGGTCACAGGCTGCAAAAAGTCTGATATATAAAAATGTGACAAAGGAATAATGAAAAGGATCATTATTTAATTTAAAAAATGATTTTAAAGATGTAAAGAAATACATCGCATGTGACAAAACACAATTTAGTTTTATTGCCAGCATCAAAACAGTAATTGTAATGGTAGTATCAGTGCAGTGTATTTCCTGAAGAATAAAGAGACACTCATTCCTGTAGCAGGCACACAAAACTCTCACAATCAATACTGAATTAAGACAGATGTCCATTGTGATTCAACCAGCCAACATACAGGGTCATGGCATTTAGAAAATATTAGTCTGAGCTTGGTTTAATTTCAACACAGCATTGACTCATGTCAAGTGATTTCTTCTATATCCACTTCTTGCATTCATAATTTTCTACTGTTATATATTCAATATTAAAAAATACCTTTCATATAATCACATACTGTATATAGTAAGATCCAAAAAGTCTGAGACCACACAAAAAATCTAGGTTTTTGTTTTTCATTTAAAACTGGAAATAAAGTTTTAGAATTTTGAAAAATGTAATATTCAAGAAACTATTTCTAGGTCACTATTTAAATGTAACCAAATTTGAGATATTGACTATATTAAGTCTTTTATACAAAAGACAAAAAAAAAAAAAACTGCTTTTCCTTCAGTCTTATTCTTGCAGGCTCTGTGCCAGCTCGAGTGCACACTGTCATTAAAGCAAAATGGGAACAGCAAATATTAAGAAATTCATATAAATATTTTTGCATATATGAATACATTCATATATATACATTCATATACTGTATATATGTGTGTGTGTATATATATATATATATATATATATATATATATATATATATATATATGTGTGTGTGTGTATGTGCATATATACATACACATACAAACTTATATAATATAAGGTGTTAATTTCAGTCTCGCATCGGAACATATATGCTTCTCTTACTGTATGTCATCCAGGACAATGAACTGGTACACAGATATTCATTCAGTCCTCCAAATCATGGAGTGTGTACAACAAGGTTTATGCTAATCACAGTTAACAATGGATAAACAGTTAATGAAGAAATTTTTAAAATTAAAATCATGAAGCATATTAGAAGACATAAAAGATGTGAAACTGAGCTCAGATCATAACAAGACACTGAGGAGGCTGGAGGGGGCAGAGACCGGCTGTCCTTTCCATCATTAATCCACGTGGCGTGTGGAACCAGACTCAGCTTTTTCACTTCAAACAGCAGCTAAATTAGATCCTCCTTTGAAGTACTTTTTGGCTTTTTCCCTTTTGTTTATTTTTGCCTAGCTTCATTTTTTTTCTTCCCTGAAAGTTCCTAATTCAACATCTTTTCATTCGTCTTTCCCATTCAGTTGGCTTTCAAAAAAGTCAATGTCTTTAATTTATGAACTAATTAACATCAGACTGAGCTGGGTTAGAGGGGGTTTACTGCAGCCATGCGAAACACAAATGGCTTTCCTTTTTTTTTTTTTTTTTTTTTTTTTTTTACAAGAGAGAAGCATCTGTCCTCCAACAATGCCACTTTTATGCTCAAAAACATTAGTTTCACTGCAGCTTTCCGGTTCTCACTGCAACAATACCCATGCAGGCCGAGTTTGCGAGAAACGCTGCTATGTGCTCTTCAAATGCTAAATGAATGAATGTGTGACTATAACGCTAAACTGAGGAGATGACTCAGAGGTTTAACAGTGTGTTTTTGCCTGCCTGTAAGTAACTTTATGAGCATTTGAGTCAGCAAGAAAACATGCTACTTTTTGGATTCTACCCTTGTACACTACATGTTATTTATTAACTGTTGTTTTTTATATTTACTTTAACTCAAATTACATTTTGATCGTGTTTGGGTATTTTCCCCTTTTTCAGTCGTAACTGATACCATCTGTAGCAGAGTGAGCAGGCAAAAAACACTGTTGCTATGAGCATGTAATCTGAGACTAGTTTCTGGGCCCTTTCTCTGTCTAGTTCAAAGAAGAGAGGAAGAGAGGAAGAGAGAGAGAGGGGGGGGGGGTATCGCCTGAGGGACAAAAACACCTCTCACTGCTTCTAATATTACAAAACACAAGCATCTTAAACATCTGTAGAAAACAGTGCAATAAAACAAAGTGTTAGGAAAACATTGGTAATTCAGATACGTTTTGATCTAATTTTATTTTTCTTAAGTGATTTTCTATAGGGGCGCATGGTGGTTTAGTGGTTAGCATGTTCGTCTCACACCTCCAGGGTTTCGGGATTTGATTCCCACCGTGGCCCTTTGTGTGCGGCGTTTGCATGTTCTCCCCGTGCGTCGGGGGTTTCCTCCGGGTACTCCGATTTCCTCTCCCAGGCCAAAAACATGCATGGTAGGCTGATTGGTGTCCGTATCCAAAGTGTCCGTAGTGTATGAATGGGTGTGTGAATGTGTATGTGATTGTGCCATGCGATGGACAGGCACCCTGTCCTGAGTGTACCCCGCCTTGTGCCCAATGCTCCCTGGTATAGACTCCAGGTTCCCTGTGACCCTGAAGGAAAGGATACGCGGTATAGAAGATAGATGGATGGATTTTCTATAGATACACATACAGATAAGTGTATTAAAAAAGAAAAAAAATCTCAAAGCAAAGGCAATTAAGTTTTACACTGATTGTTATATCCAATCGTGGCATGTACTGACCTCTTTTGACCATGTGCATGGCCTAGATATATCCAATACCAAGAGCAATGATAAATGTTTGCAAATAAAAGATTTAAAATAATAAAATTGAGACCAGTGATGTACAAAACATGGAATGTGAAATTGAATTCATGTTTAGGTTGCTATATTTATGCTGTTCTGACCAGATGTAGATTACCACAAAAGGCTATAGCAATTAATTTTTTAAGCACTTGAAATCTGATACGGAGCTACCCATGTGCGCCCAACCTGGACCAAATACACAGAAAGCACAATGTTTATCAATCCACAACACATGACGCTGTTTAACACTCCACATACCATATTATAGACTCCAGCCTGTTCTGGTTAACTTCTCTTCATTATAGGAACTTTATAATGTAGCACAGCATCAATAGAGCTGGCATTCATCTATATTTCTGCTCATTTCCCAATTCAATGTACCTCATTTTCCAGGTTCAGGTCCACTTTCTCTACTTCATATTCACTTCTGGTGAACACATGTATCCGTCAACAAAACCGCCACCAAAAGAAGCCTTCCAAAGTTACTATGAAGTCTTCAATAAGCAGAAATATTATCATCAGGCTTCTGAACTCACACATATTAAAATAACAGAATGACTGCACTGGTGTAAATACTCCACTAACTCACTGAAGCCCACCTAACACACTACAATGGAAATCCGGTTCATTTAAAAGTTATTCATAATGGAACTCTAGGGTCATTTGTTATATTCTATCAACAAACATTTACAACGCACAACTACATTAAGTAAAGTAAAAACTACAATTATTACAATCTAACGATGGTGATCTTTCCACTGTGAGGGACAAATCATAAATTCATCAGCAAACCAACTGGACAAGGCAAAGCTCCAGGTGTTTGCCGAGTCACATGTTATTCTTGCTAGGTTGTTCAATTACCTAGGCAAAAACGCAACAACTAACATCATTTAACTCAGAAGTATGACAAGCTAATTATGATCATTAAAACCTCCTGTGGAAAATAAGTGAACACTTGAATCCCTGCAGGGGCGGCTTTATGCAGTCTTTATCCACACCTGATAATGTCTCGGGTAATGAAGCATTGTATTTTGACCCTTGACAAAAAGGCATCTGGTCTCTGTTTATGAGCTGTGGCGTATAAAATGTCAAATCTTACATGGAAGACATTTTTACTAAAAAGTGATATTTTCCCATTTCTATGGAGACTTCTGGGACATCCTGTAGTATCACAGGACAACGTTAAACCAAAGGGATTGCCCAAGTGGGATGCAGGTTTTACAGAGGTGATTTTATCATTTATAAAAAGCATCTCCTCATGCCTGTTTTTGACCCCTTAAAAACAGGCATGGAAAAAAGTTAACAGTATCAACAATCACATGGATGACATTTTTTTGTATGTGTGTGATGGACCACATGGCCCATCATGTGTCTGTGTGGCAGGTGTTCTCAAGGTTTATCACTTATAGATACTCAAAAGCCCCTTGTAATTTCTTTAAAAATGAGCATTAACAAGCCACTAAAGTTATTTACGTGAAAATGTGTCATACCCCTCTCACCTGAGGGCCATATTTAAAAGCCTCATCATTCACCAGGTTGCACAGCTAGGTTTGGACTGCTTGCTTTTGTGTTTGTTTTGTGGCAGTGTTTCATATCTAGCTCTAAAGCTGTCCTGCTAGCTGTTTCACACACATCCTGGTGTAGCATTACACACAGGGCTTTGTCAGCCAGACAGACACACGGGCATCAAAAGTGCCCTGAAAAGGCTGAATCATTGACCAAAGCCCGAACAAAAACAGCCCGAAGGCATCCATATCATCAAAGGCCCTGGACTCAAGTGTTGATTCATTATTTCCATGAAAGCTCTTCTCTGAGAAATGAGCAGAAAGAATAGCCAACAGATGTGTCCACGCTTCGAGGGTGTGTAGTCTTGTGACTGAAAACTTTTACAGCATGTGACCAGGATCAGCATCTTTTTAACGCCATTAAAGATGTGAGAACTACACATAACTCAGTCCTCCTCAGGTGCACATACGAGACAGACAGACAGAGAAACATACACACAGACAGCTACATATTCATATATAATATGGTATAAGTGTATGGAGGCTATGATTTTAGGCTACTAGATATTCTAGCATATTGAACGGTTAGTTCATCATCACAGCTGCCTTACATGCAGTAATAACAAAAAACTGACAGGTTTTTTCCTCATATTGGATTGCACTTTGAGTAATATTTTATATGTAAAAGAAGTGACATTAATACATTGTTTATTAATGCCATGATAAGTTCCTCTAAGTTCCAGCTGAATACAGGCTAATGATCCATCTTAATAGGACTGACATAAACACTGGCGTGAATAAGTTGCTAAACTATTGACAGCTGCACTATAAAAGCAATGTGCTCTCAAGCCTTCTCTGTGAGAATTCGCACACTCCCTGAGGCATGCCAAGCCCAACTCGTGCTTCCTGCTGGTGTCCATGCATGTTAATGCAACAGGAATGTACAGCCGTGCTGAACAACAACGACGATGGGGACAAACCGAGTGGGGATGAGGAGGAAAAACTGAGGGTATAATTTCTCCCAGTCTCATTTTTTCTTAGAGGAAAGTTATCATCATCTCCATGACCAGTGGAAAAGTCAGACATGAATTCCAGCTACAGGGCCATAAATTATACAAATAGAAAACCAACCAGATGATCATATAAACTGCAGATTCCTTTGCATGACTCTAATGCTAATTAAAACGCATTTTGTCTTAATTACAGCATAGATTGTAATGTTGAGCTCACGGGTGTGTACAACTGTAATGATTTTGTTTCATGGAAACAGCTTTTACAGTACCTGGAGGTTGGCATTAAGCCATCTTAATTATGTGGGTGCAGATGTAACTAACCTTGGGCCCTGGAAGTGGGCGCGAGAGCGAGCAAGAGACAGACAGAGAGAGAGAGAGAGAGAGAGAGAGAAAGTGTGAGAGAGAGAGAGAGAGAGAGAGAGCGAGAGTGAGACAGACAGACAGACAGAAACAGAGATTGAGAGGGACTGAGAGACTTTTAAATGCAGTTGATTTGCAAAACACTTTAAAAACCATACTCATTTATGTTATAAACCAACCAAATTATGTATTTGTCGCAATTCAGTTCTGGCTTTCAATTAACCAGGATAACAATGTCAGAGACATTATAAATACTGCCATGTACAATTTCTTTTTTTTTCGTCTTTGCATTCATTATGTTTTGGGTCACAGACAATGGGGAAATCAGGCACTGCAGCTATTACTTTTTCATCCATGTCATCCAGATGGCATACATACTACTTACAACCGTAAGTAGCCAGTACAATGAGAACTGACACAATTGCTACAGACAATGGAAAGATGTCTATTGTTGGCTGGTCACCGCTATATGGCTGCTGCTTGTAATTTGCAGCTCAGCTTTTGTCCCATGCCATGACTGAGGTTCTCGCCCCTCACTATCCCACAGCCCCTTGCACATTTTTAAATTACTCCCTGTTGGAAATGAATGGGAGCAACATTCAGATCATGAATTCGCATACAGTACCACAAAAAAAAATCTGATAAACATTAGCCATAAAGCAAACAATTAAGAAACTCTTAATAAAATCAACTACAGCTAATAAACGATAAAGTATAAATGATTAGCACAGAGGATGAACTCTGAGAAGATGTCAGCAGACAGCCAAGTTGCGCAAATGTGCCAACCTCCTCCCTCCAGTGGATTAAAAAGCTCTGTATTCATTATTTACCAGTCCTGGGCTATGATTTATTCACTGGGGTCAGGTTGAGTCGGATATGATGGAAATACTAAAATTAAGTTACTGAAGTGCCATTCTCTGCATGTATGTACACGTGCACATGAAAGAGTACTGGCTTAATTGTGAGGTTTCTTTAGCATTGCCATAATTACAAGGCTTTAACATTAAGCTTTTGCGGTTTGATGTAGCAACACTTCAAAAAGCAATTTTACTTCGGTACTGAACATAAGCATTCAACTAAGCCACAAGATCATCTGAAAAACAAAGCCAGCTTTTTTCTAGTATGAATAAGAAAGACATATTTGGCATTCATGTTAGTCTAACATGCCCAAATCATGTAAGGATAGGAAGTTGGTGCGATTACATAATGGAAATATTTGAAAGGATGATTGAATTGAATTTTACACCATCAACGTAACGTTAGCTCCAGTTTCCGGCTGAGTGCATGCTGTGAGCGTTTTGGCTGCTGCTGCTCATCGGCGTTCCTGTTTGTTCGCAACTAGTTCTGTGTGTTTCCTCGGATTCCTGCTTACTGGTGTCTGCTCCACAGTTTTCTACTTTTAGCACAGTGTTAATCTGAATTTTAAAATAAACCAAAAGCGGGTTTCTTATGTTTTGGAGTATTTCACACTTTGATTCGGTTTTCTAGCCTACTACATTTAGGATGTTCTCCAGCCAAATGCCATCCTCATAGCTTCAGTCCCCCCAACACTGGTGCGGCTTCTGGTGAGTAAATCACTACTTCCTTGCTTAGTGGCCGTGCCACCAGAATCAATTTTGGTGAAGTAGCTGCTACTGCCTCTCTGTACTAGCCACTGGTTTAAAGCTGTGGGTCGACTCGTTGCTTCTGGCTAACATTGTATTTAAACTGGCTGATCACCACTGTCAGAATCCGATGGGTTTCCATAATTGTGTTGCAATAATGGCTGAGATATCAGCCCAACTTCTCAGTCTGAACTGCCTGTCTCAAACACTACTTTCAACAGATGTTTACAGTCGCTGTGTTGAACTTGGCATATCACGTCGTCGCTACATCCACCGTGGCTCTCGTCACATGCACATCCCAACTTTTTTGAGACGTGTTGCGGCTATGATATTAAAATTAACTTAGTTTTTCCTTAAAATAGTACATTTACTCAGCTTAAACATTTGATATGTTTTCTGTGTTCTATTGTGAATAACATGTGTTTGAAAATCATTGCTTTGTTCTTTTATTTATTTACATTTTACACAGCGTGTTGTATAACATGGCTCATGGTCATACATGAGAGTTAATACAATTGCCTACAGGAAGCTTAAGTGACAAATGTACTGATGAAAGGGTTAGGGGTTGGGTTTATAAAACACTGGGTTTATATATGATTAAATCATTTATGACTAAACCTTGACTAATTGTTTACTTCTTTTTTCGAATTTAGCTAGTGGCAGCTACAAATAAGAAGAGTGACTGCTTATCTTCAGGTGACTTACATTACATAGGCGAAATGTAGAGATGTGATATTTGATGCCTCATCCCCCAATGTCACTCTTTTCGTTTTGTGTGTATAATTTCATCCCCTCTGGAGTATCCTTAGGATATGCATTTACAGTCCCCAGTAATTCATGAGCTATAGTTGAAGAATGACTGTGCTAAATTACTACATCTGGGCTCGCATAAACTTGAGTGGAATTTTACTGAATGTTAATCTTGGTAAGACTGTAATATTATAATTTTGTTACTTGATTAGTACCTTTATTTTTATTATTATTATTATTAGTAGTAGTAGTACTAGATTAGTAGTAGAATGCATTTCAATAGCATATTTCCATTTCCTTGAACCAACCTTGATCTTTACCACTGAGAACGCCACCTATCAGCTTTTTAATTTCTCAGTCTTATTGCACTTCATGCAACATACAGAAAAGATCACATCCAACAGATAAAAACATTTTTTTAATATACTTTTCCCAATATTTGGAAAGCAATTCTTTCTTTTTTTTCTTCTCTGATGCACCAATTATTCTATAATAAAGGTCATTGGTAATAACCCAATCAATAAACAATCCACAACAGAAACAAGCTCCTAGATTCAAAACTTCTGCAAATATTTGTTATAACCTGTAAAAAATATTCTCAACACACTTGCTGTCTTAACGACTGCTTACATATGTCTGCTATACTCAGAAACCCATTGCATAAATATATACATAATGAAGACTAAAAAGCATGACTCTGAATAATGAGGTCTCAGCAGAGAGAAATCAACATCCTACTGAGACTGATCACATCTGCTTACCTTTGAGATGTCCTGACCATCAACAAGGATGCAGCCTTCTTGCACATCATAAAAACGGAAAAGCAGTCTGAGGATGGTGCTTTTGCCCGACCCAGACGGTCCGACCTGGGGGAAAATTACAAGTCAGGAATAGTACTCCATAGTTCTTTATTTCAGTACATTACTGAAGCTAATATTGTCACATAAAACCTACCAGTGCTACTGTTTGGCCAGGCTTCACTGTGAAGGATACATTTCGGAGAATTTCTATCCTGTGGACAATCAAAATGCTGAGTGAGAAGCACATGATGAATTGTTTCTCATTTCTAATATATTATTAACATGTATTTGAACTTACCCTGCAGTGTACCTGAAACAAACATTTTGGAAATCGACTCTCCCTTCAGTACAAAGCAGATCTACTGCATTCACATCATCTTTTACCTGTGGGAGAGAAGACCATAAGAGAGTGAATGAGCAGTGAGTTGAAGGGATGCAGAAACACAACTCAAAGGACTAAGACTAAAGACTGAGAGCATCCACAGCGCATTTAAAATCTAAGGGATGAGAATCATACACTCATAATGCAAGAAAGAAATAAACATGACTATGAAGGCTATGATTTAGAAAAGCACAAAAAAGGTAGTTTTTGTGTTGAAATCTATCCAGAAATCTGGAACTCTAAAATTACAGCTTTGCTGTAAGAAATCTGACAATCCAGTAAAGGCTTTGCTTGGAATTTTTTCAAGCATTACCATATCAATGACTTCTAAGGAGGCTTTGAATACTGAGCAATGCTGCTGGCTGTTGGTTGTGTGAATTTGTTGGGAGGGGGGTGTTCCCACTGGGGGGTGTGTGTGGGGGGATATTGCTGAGTTTGTGGTGCCTTGTGATGCATAATTTGCAAATACAATGCTGTCATTTCCCATCTTGGGACGTTCGGCGTTTGGAGTGGGTAAAAAAACAACCATTGAAGCCTCAATGAAAGCGTGTCTTTTGTTTGCTCTGTGAGAGCACATAAAGCTCTTAAAAAGCTACTTTAACTGCACTTTTACAGTTACAGGCCTGTGTGACTATGAGTACTGCTCTACTATAGTGAATCACAAACATCATGCAACATTCTGGACTGAAATTACAGTACAGCAACAACAGCATACAATCGTGAGTAGCTTAGCAACGTGCTAGCCACCTATTGTTAGTGATTACTCTAATGTTGATGATTGCCCTCTCAAAGCTGTGATAAGTTTGGTCATTGTTATAGATTTACCCAAGGACTGCGTATGTATATTAACTGATCTAAAGCCAAATACCACTATAAATTAATTTAAAAGTACAGAAGGGGCACTTTACACTGTTCACAGTCTGCACGGGCATGTTGATTTGACTCCGTAAACAGGGAAAGAACTGGTAGTTAAGAAAATTACTCCAAATTGACAAGTTGAAATCGAAGTTGAGGGGGTGTTTTCATTAGTTTTTACCGGTTGTAGGCAGGGAAGTACATGTTGCAACTTCAGCTCTAATGCAGCATTAGCCCTGAGTCCTGACCAGCATGTACACACACGACTGCATGCATGTCTATGTATGCGTATATAATCTACTCAGTGATTAATTGTCCTTGCCATGCCCAATAACCCAAGTCAAGTGGTCATGGTTACAAAACTAGTAGTCCTAGTATCAAATGCTCCGCCCATCCAACCTATCAGACATAGAAACAAATTTGAAAACCATAACAACAATTAAGTGTTCCCAGCAAGATATAGTCACTGTACTGAAGTTCACAGTATGATGTTCTCTGAACATCTGGGATAATATTATAATTAAGAGCATACAGTTTCCAGGTTGCTGCATGTGGGTTAGGTTTTGTTGTAGCACTGTTTTCAATATTGCCTCCTCCTGTACATCAAAACAATGGTCTGTGGTTAGTCATTTGCAATGTCAGTCAAATAGCGTCTTGCTACAGAAGCAATATGGCCTCATGTTTAATCCAAAATGTTATTAAGTTTAGTGTTAAGGACTAGTTTAGCATCCATATAGTTCCCCTCATAATTTCACTCATGAACTTGAACATGAATTTTTGTTAAATGACCTTGTTTAGTGATGGGATCTACTAGTATCTCCAACAATAGCTTGCTAAAAGCCACCATTTTATTAGAATAGTTCCCTGTAGACACTCCTTAAACAGTCAATAAACCTACAGGATCTGCAGTATCTATATCAAAACTATCAAGACATATTGATAAAGATAAAGATTTTATGACAGTAAATGTTAGAACTGATTATAACCTCAGTAAGGTAAGATTATAACACAACACTGCCAACAAACACCACTCAGCATTCATTTCCTACCTCTTTCTCTTCAGTTAGGAGCTCAAACATGTTCTCCATGTCTACAAAAGCAGTCTGGATCATCCTAGAGAAAAAGATCTAGGTTATTAAAATGAATCCACATTGAACAACAAAACTAATTAGCAACAACAATAATCAGCTCTTCCACCTGTAGTATGTGCCGAACCAGTTGAGAGGCATGTAAAGCTGGACAATGTAGGTCCCAAACAGAACATAGTCCCCAACCTAGAGTTTATTCATTAACCAGAGAAATAAGTGAGAAATACACACATTAAAATTAGCTACTAGTAATAAAGTGTCCCAATTCTCTACTGTCCAGGATTGACTAAATACATTGAGACAAGCACAGTCCGATATTCGGGTGAACAAATGAGAGTAATTATAAATTTTTTTGGATTAACATCAAGTGCGAGAACAGTGTCTGCAATACCTGGAACTGGTCCACTGTGACAAAGTACACACAGAGCAGAGAACCTGCAAGCAGGCCAGAACCTATAATCAAGTTTTGGGTTTGGTTTAGCAGGGCCAGAGAAGCGTTTGTCTTCCACTCTGAGGTCTGGAGACATGATAAACAACTCAATTAAACAGATAAAACTACAGATGCACCAATACTAAATTTCTCAGCCAATACAATAACCAATTATTCAGTGTGATATCGGCCGATACCGATAACCTAGGGTTAGGGTTAGTTCTGCCGATAGTTCGCCTTTTATGCGTTATTATAAATTACTAATAATTAATTTAAAAGAATTCTGAAAGAAATGCAAATAAAAACTTTATTCTCTCCATTTCAACAAGTTGTTTTACAGTAACTGGTCTCATAAACAGAAAATATTACTCAAATTAACATTAACACAAACTAAATTCTGAAGATTAAAGTAAGATTTTTTAAATTATTGAGTGTCATTAATTCATATTAACATTGACTGAATTATAAAACACCTCCTGTCTCACATTCACTCACTGCAAACAAAAGCATTTCTACATCATTGAACATAAAACTGGTAATATATAATATAAACTTTTATATATATTAACATTAACTGTATATGAAATATACTACTCTACAAATATATTTTTCTGTGCAATATATTGTGTACTGATGCTTTAATTCAGCGCGGCAAAAAAATAGACTCGATGCAGAAACTCCCGCTTCACTGCTGCTCACTTCCGGTGTAAAATTTGAGCAGTACAGAGATTACAGAGATTACAAACTGCAGTTTTGTCATTGTTCCAAGAGACAAAATCAATACAGTACAATATCAATACAGAATCAACATTTTTTAGCCCCTCCCACCCCACCCAGGAAAGTTTACATTTGATTAATTTACTTATGATTCATGTACATGTGAATTAATTACATATGATTCATTTTCATAAATCCATACAGAGTCAAAATTTTAACCCCAGTAACACCCCGCCCCCCCCCACAAGATTTATATATGATTCATTTATATATGATTCATTTATATGTAGTTTTACATGTGGTTCATTAACACATATGTAGTTTTACATGTGGTTCATTTACACATGATTCATTTTAATCCCCCCCGAACACCTCGGCACATGATGGCTACACTAACTATTGCTGGTTGTATAAGTACTATAAAACCCAACAACAGGCATAAGACTCAAAGGCAATATAACCTATGATCTTAAATACAACAGTGAGTCTCCTGTAAAAATACTATATCAGAGTTTTTAAAAGTTTCAAATATATAAAATATATAAAAACCTTAGATCTCTTAACAGGATTACCCATACCTATGATGTTCCAACTAATAAATCTTAAAAGGCGTGCCTGTCCTAGCCGTGCTGGGATCAATATTACTACTAACCATCTAATAAAGTAAACCATAGGGATATAAATAGTCAATTAGAGCCGGAGTGATTTCCCCTCTCCCCAAAAAACTCAAACATAAAAACACCCAAAGTCTCTATAACCCAAAGGAGACAGCAGTGTATCCCTCTATAACCAAAAGTTGTCCACACTGAGACAACCTCTCGGAAAGAACGCTGACCAACCCTTACCAAAACTAAAGATTTCAGTAAGAAAAAAATCCCCTACTGACTTCAAATCTGATAAACAGTCTGCGCACAATAACAGATATAATGTCCTTAACTTAATAAAAAAAAATTAAAAAGAACACGCCATTGTGCAGGTGATACAGTTCATACTGATATCAAGAGTTTCACATATTCTCCTGCTTCCTCCGCTGAATTAAAGTCCTTCTGGACTATGCGAAGCCGAGCTGGGTGAAGTATTCCATACCGAGCGCCCTCAACATCACGAAGTTGACGCCAAACCTCATTAAATGCAGCTCAAGCCCGAGCTATCTTAGGTGTATAATCAGGGAAAACTGAAATAATCAAATTCCTCACTTTAATCCGCTGGAGCTCTCTCGCACGGCGTAAAATATCAGCACATTCACTATAATAGTGAAATCTGCACACAATTGCTCGTGGTCGTTCACCAGGCTTGGGCTTCGGCTGAAGGGTCCGAAGTATGCACAACAATGCTGTTAGTTTATATTAACCTAAATACTAAAGATTGTTGGCAAAAAATATGACTAAACGAAAATAACACTGTGGTCATTGGCAAAACACTATAAGCTTCATAAAAATTGCACCTCATATGATCAGAAAACAAAAGATTTTGTTAATTTTCCATTGTTTGTGATAATTTTTTAAATAAAAAGTTTTTGCAGGTTTTGAGGTATAACATAGTGACTGTTTCTTTTGTCAGCAGAAACTAAGATACTCTTTGTTTGTTTTTTTTTTTTTTATTCCTAATATCAGTTCACATGTCAAAACAGTATGTCACTAATTTTGTATAATTATCAGTACAGTCTGTGTGTATGTAGTATTTTGATGCCATATGTGTGACCAACTAGTAATGAACAGTGCTGCAGTTCTTAAACCTTGCATAGCATTAATGCATAGCATTGGTTCCAGCCTTGAGCAGGTATTACAACCTATATTGAACTAAAACCTTTGGAGCTGGAAAAAAAGAACAGTTTGAGTTTTCTGCTGTCAAACATCCCAATACTTCAGTGAAAAAGATTCCATGACTTTACCTGATATTTTAAGATAGCATCCTCAAAGCGCCTGACTTCATAATTCTCTGAATTGTAATACTTTACCTACAAAGAAACAACAGGACTTAAGTTTAAGTCCTGAGGTTTAAACATGTATAGTTCAAGTAAATTAAGCACATCTATGCAGAGAGCTATTTGCGCAACATCTACTTACAGTTTCAAAATTGAGAAGTGAGTCAACTGCCTTGGACTTGGCGTTGTTGTCCTGCATGTTCATTTCACGTCTGTACTTGGTTCTCCACTCTGTGATGATTATAGTGAGTGCTGAAAACAGATGAAATCGTTCACCCAATACAACAAGAAATATTAATATCTATTAATCTCTGCTTTCAGTAAATAATGCATATAGTGAATCTAAGAATGCACTAGTTAACAGTAGTTTCTAATATACTGAACTTACTGAGGTAGAGGAGCATGCAGATAAAGACGATGAGGCCGAACCAGGCATTAAAATAAGAGATAAAATAAATGATGGCAATGACAATGTCAGCTATAGTTGGCAGCATGGTGAATACAATATAGCTATGGAGACAGAGAGAATTCATCATTTAATATTTTCTCACAAAACACTCTTGGTAGAAGAAATTGATGCAGTTATTTAACAGACCAAGGATCTAATGACTATCCTACATGGATACGTTACATAGTTAGTAATAGCTAAACATGAGTGTACTCTAATAGGTGGCTGACAGAGGCCGTGCCACGGTCGATACTGCGCAGGACGTCACCCGTTTTTCTGCCCATGTGCCAGCGCAGAGACAGGGCATGCAGGTGGGCAAACAACTCCAGCTGCACTGTGCGACTGGTGTGCTGCTGAACACGTGTCCACAGGAAAGAACGCATGTTACTGACAAAGCCTGATGTCCCTGCAAACGACAAGGAGGAAGACCTATCTTACTGTGCTGGATTAGACTAGATTAGAAATGTTTGTGAAATTTTGAAATGACAAAATTCATTAATCCATTCAATGTGGGTCAACATGTAACCAAAATTAAACATTATTTTACAGTGCATTACTGCCTCATGCAAAATGATGCAAAATGACTTCAGTCCTTCCTTGCATGAGGAATGCCCATGTAGGCAGTAGGCACTGAACAATTAAAGATGTGATGTGTGTGTGTGTGTGTGTGTGTGTTCTGCAGCTCACCTGCTCCCCCACCCTGCAGGAACTTGAGAAGGACGTAGATACACACAGTGACTGCTAGGCTTCTCCAATTCTCCTTTTCTGATAACTGATTTACTATGAAATACACAAGCACAGCATACAGAAAGACAGTTAGATTGATTACAATGTTCCATCTTAGTTGTATCTTAGAGAGAGTTGGCTATCCACCTGCTGCTTGATATGCTACAAATGCGGACTGAGATTTTATTCATTTTGTACACTAAAAAAATTCAAACACTTCTATGTGTCATTAGAAAGTTATTGCCTTCAATGAGAAATCATCAGAAATTTCTGGATTCAGAAATTAATATTTGATTAATATGAGGACTATCTTTGATAGGCTTGAGGAATCCTGGAGCACATATATCACTCATCTCTCTTTCTTTTTGTCTAGTTGTCTACCTGTCCACTGGCAGAACCAAAAATGAACATCATCATAACCATCTCCTGATATCTCAGCTTTATCATCAGACACCACTAGATATAGTAATTTAACCGGACAATTCATGTAGATATATGGAGCCTGAGACCCAGATTTCAACAAAATATACACAGTGTTCATAAATAACCATACTTTTACTTATTTGCGCAAGTTTATTATGGTAAAATAAAATTTAAAATACAGGTTGGGAAACAGAGAAGATTCAGGTATCAAAAATTATCTTTTTTTTTATCATAAAAACGACAATGTGAAATTCGCATGTGTTATAAAGTCAAGCTGGATAAACATTTAGCTTCCATTTAACTATCATTAGACTGCATCCCTTTCTTCACTTATAAAAGTGCTGAGTCATAACACATACCAGCTTCTTTGGAACCCAAGCCCACAAAACCAACATAAAGCCAAACCTTTGAGATCTTTATTTACAGAAATAAATCAAAGAGGACTGGGTATTTAAGTCATAAAACAACTCTTACAATAGAGAAGAGGTTTCTGAAGATAGAGTTTGTGATTCTGTATTTTTTAAACCACAGTACACTGAGAACAAGCATGTTACGGATTGATGTTGAACTCTGGTTGCTGTGTAAAGAAACATAAAATAATACATTCATTATACGATTTCAGAGACGGAGTCCATGACCTCAGTTAAAGACTCCTCAGTTCTTTGTCCTTGTCTCACTGACTTATGCATGAGCTTAGAATAGAAAGCAGTGCAGAAGAGCCACAGTGCATCCACGCTCAGGATGATGTATTAAAGAAGACGGGCTTCGGTCTCAGCCCAGAGAGAACTCAGACCTTTCCATTCATTTACATTCATGGCCATTTAGATTGTGCACTCTGAATCAAATAGGAGAAAAAAAGTTGGGAGAATGAAGGAGGCACAAAAAAAAAACACTATGAAGAGAAATTTCCCCACAGTGAGGTGCAAAAAACATTTATTCTCTTACTCTCTTCGGTAGGCTGGCGAGTGATTTTCAGCCTTGGCATGGGGCAGAGGGGGCTGTGGACAAAAAGCCCCTTGTACCAGCGTGTTAACTTTGCTAAAGGCCCCTAATGCCCCCTAATCGTGACTGGCAGGGTTGGTGACCTCCCCTATCACCCCCCACCAACCTCACAAAAGCCCACTTCTCTCCCGGCACTGCTTTCATCAGGCTCCAAAATCACTCGGACTGTGCAGAGGACACAGAGACATCTCACTTCTGTTCACCTGAGTCAGGCCGGGAGAGCAGAGTGAAGAAGCTCACTAAAAAGATACAAAAACCTAATTAGGGGTGATAATTTATAATACTGGGTGATACTGAGGGAGAGAGGAAGAAATAAAATTTAGAGAATGAGGGTGATGTGAGTGAAAGATGAGGGGGAGGCTGATGGGGGGGGGGGGGGGGGGGGGGGGGGGTTCAAAGGCAAGAGAGAGAGAAAGGGTGAAATGAAGCCTTGAGCCATGGAAAGGTTTAGCATAGTTGGGTTTTGTCCCACGTTTCCTTTGTAAGAGTCAGATGCTTTTCGGCTTGTGAGAGCGAACGGCTTTGACTTGCATGGGGTTTTGGGAGCCCGGTCCAGTTGACCCAAAACAACAAGGAGCTGGAAACATTGAACAGGGAGTGAGAAAAAGTAAAAGCACCTCAACGCATCCCTATACATGCTATCCATGTCAAAATGCTTTTGTTGTTGAAATTACTTCATTCACCTTTCTGTTCTCGTAGAAATCATTGCTTTCCACTAAGTAAACTCACACCTGAGCTTCCCACACTGCATACCAGTGTAGCATTCCTCAATGACAAAACTCATGACATCGCTAACAGGTTTTCCTCTACACTTTGGGCCAACTACTGAAACAGACACGTTCACTTCATTACAGAGCACTATTTCATCTCTACGATAGACTATTCTGAATTCTGATTTTTTTCCCCCCTCTTAATGTCTTCATTGCTGTCTTCTTCCAACATGCACTCTGTTTTAGATGCAAAGAAGTGGTATACTTTTCAGTAAAAGAAATGAGAAATAGAAGAAATAAATCTTTCAAACATAACATCTTTGCCACAAGGTCAAAGATGAAGAGGGTTGAAATGCCATAGAGCAGCATTTAATATTAGAATAAAACAGCTTCCTTTTATTGACCCAAGAAATAAAGATAATGAAAACTAACAAACTCAAATCCTATTTGAATAGTTTTTAAAACTAAATTCAAATATTTATTAGAACTCAATAAAGTAGAAGTTGCAGCAGCACAATTCAAAAGAAATACCTAAGTTTTTGTTGGCTGTGACTCAGTGTGTGCAAACCAGTACAGCGTAAAAAAGAGCTTATACACATGTCTGTGTACATAATTCTAAGAAAAGCATGCACAACACATCAAACTCTGAGATGGAGGAGTTAGAACAGCAGATGACCACATGAGGTTCTACTCCTGTTCAGCCAAGAACAAGAATCTGACTCTATCATGGGCACAGACTCACCCAAACTCAACAGTGGGGGGAATCACCTGGTCTTTTTCCAGTCTGTTTAGTTTAGGTGTGTGTGCCCATGATATGCTCAGATTCATGTTCTTGGCTGACAAGAGTGAAACTTGATGCGTATTTTTTTCTGCTGCTAGTCCATCCACCTCAAGGCATGCTGAGATGCTTTTCTATGCACCCTGATTATAAAGAGTGATTATTTACATTTACATTACATATACATTTATTCATTTAGCAGACGCTTTTATCCAAAGCGACTTACAAGTACACACTCATACACCAATGGTAGCAGAGCTGCATGCAAGGTGCTAGCTTGCCATCGGGGGCAACTTAGGGTTCAGTGTCTTGCCCAAGGACACTTCGGCATGGGATCATCCGGGCTGGGATTCAAACCACCAACCCTACGATTAGCGGATTAGTGGACAACCCGCTCTACCGACTGAGCCACAGCCGCCCATTTGAGTTACTATATCCTTCCTGGCAGCTCGAACCAATCTGACCTCTTTTCCTCAGACCTCTCGCATCAACAAGGTATTTCCACATACAGAACTGTTATTCACTCAATGATTCTTGTTTTTCACAATAATCTATGTAAACTCTAGAGACTCCAGAGCTGTGCGTGTTGAAATCACGGGAGATCAACGGTTTGTGAAATACTCAGACCAGCCCATCTGGTACCAACATTCATGCCGTGATCAAAGTCACAGAGATCAGACTTTTGCTTCATTCAGATGTTTGTCGTTAACAATAATTGAAGCTTTTGGTCTGTATCTACATTATTCTTTTTGCATTGTGTTGCCGCCACTTGATTGGCTGATTAGAAAATTGCAGGTGTTCCTAATAAAGTGGATGGACAGTGAATAACTACCATATTAAGCGAATGACATTTTAATGGGCTGGAATTAATGTAATTTAAATGCATTTTGAAAAAATTCCTGAACATAAGAAAATATTTGTATACACCCCAAGTTCTAGTTTAAAGGCCTGAAAGTTCATATAGCATGTACATACAGTCATGTGAAAAAATAAGTACACCCTATGGAAATTGTTGGCTTCTTTGACATATTGAGACAAGCACACATTTGATCATCTTTGAAACAGTGCCTGTTAAGTTGATATACTTGAGCAAAACCACAAGGGAAATGAGCTTTTTTCAATCACTTATTCAGCAGGAATATCAATACAACACAGATGTGATATTCTTCTGTGGAAAAAGTAAGTAGAGCCATAGCGTCAGAAGCTAGTATTGCCCCTTCAGCAGAAATAACTTCTTGAAGGCGTTTTTGCATAATTGTCCATTAGTCTCCAACATCGGTTTGCTGGACTTTTTTTTTTTACCATTCTTCCATGCAATATTCTTTCAGTTGCAAGATGTTTGAGGGTTTTCTTGCCCCCCTCCCCCCAACATTTCAATGGGATTTAAATCCAGGCTTTGACTAGGCCATTCCATAGCCCTCCATTTCTTCTTTTTGAGCCATTCTTTGGTGGATCTGCTAGTGTTCTTAGGATCATTATCCTGTTGAAAGGTCCATTTTTGGTTCAACTTCAACTTTTGGACAGATGGTCTCGCATTATCTTCTATTTGATGTGATGCAGAATTCATAGCTGAATCAAGGAATGTAAGCTGTCCAGTTCCTGAGGCAGCAAAGCAACCCCAAACCATAACATTTCCATCACCATGCTTCACAGTTGGTTGGTATGAGGTGCTTCTCCTGAAAAAACTGCCTTTTTTTTTTTTTTTAGCGGCCTGTCCACCCTAGCCGGGTATGGACGACATCCTCTGTGAAGCATTTCCTAGTTACCGCGAGGGGGCGCCAACCCCAGGGGAAACGCACATTCATACACTATGGACACTTTAGACACGCCAATCACCCTAGCATGCATGTCTTTGGACTGGGGGAACAAACCACAGTACCCGGCGGAAACCCCCGACGCACGGGGAGAACATGCAAACTCCGCACACACATGGCCCAGGCGGGCCTCGAACCCCGGACCCTGTGAGGCAAACGTGCTAACCACTAAGCCACCGTGCGCCCCAGCTGTCTGTGGTCAGTACCAAACATGTCTGCTGTTACTGTGGCCAAACAACTCTATCTTTGATTCATCTGTCCAAAGTGCGTTATTCCAAAATGCCTAGTCTTTTCCTATATGCCCATTTGCAAACTGTTGTCTTGCAAAGGCCTATTCCTGGCTCGTCTCCCATGCAGGTCAAATTTGTGCAATCTCTGTCTGACTGTAGAAGCATGCACTTTGACACCAACAGTTGCAAGACCTACTAACAGATACTGTGATAGAATTTTGAGACTTCTTTTTGCATCAGACGGTCTGCTCTTGGGCTGAATTTGCTGGGACGGCCAGTCCTGAACACATTTGCAGATGTATTTAAAATAATTTAGAGATCTTTTTAAATTCCTTGTCAGGCTCATAGGCATCCACAATCATTTTGCTGAAGGCCTTACAGAACCCTAGATCTTGGCATGATGACACCACATACCTCAATAGCAAAGGGAACACTAGACACTAGATATGAGAGGGGTATAAATAAGTAAGGTTCAACCTGCACTCCCTAAGCAGGTTCTGATCACTGGCCCCCAATCATGAACACCTGATTCTAATTTTATGGATTTGAAGGTGTGATAAATGTCAGGTCATACTTAATTTTTCTATGTGACTGATCTGTTTTTTGTTCATTTAAAATGGAAAAAAATTACTATAAAATGTCAATTTTATGCGTCATTTAATAGAGTGCATCGCCTTTATTAATAGGCACTTTTTCAAAGAGGATCAAATGTTTGCTTGTTCAACTATGTAAAAAATAAATAAATAAATAACAATTTCCAAAGGTGTACTTGTTTTTTCACAATATTTTGCAACTTTGAAAACTCTTTTAGCCTCTGACCTTCTAATGCTATGAAATAGTGATTTGTTGATTTCCAAATAAATAAAATTTTCCCCATACTAGATCCAGATACTAGACTAATTTATGACTTGTACGTTTGATTGCTCTGCCCTCTTGTGTGGAACTAAAAACACTGCATTACATCCTGGTTACTTGTAAACTTTGGCTCCATATACAAATTCACCTACACTGTGCTTCATTTACAGTTAAGCACAGAGGTTTGCATACCCTTACGGCAAAATAAAGAAGACTGAGAAATTGTATTTATACCTACAAGACATTTAGTGAGTTAGTTTTCACAGGTATCATACTTCATAATCACAAGTAACACAAAATGGCCAACTTCCGAAGATATTAATAGTGAAACAATCAAAATTGTACCCCCCTATCAAGCTATTCTTGAATAGCTTGTTTGCCTGCCATTTGCTTTTGCTCATTCTCTAAGAAGCTTTTGAAATCTTGTGCTTTGTTATAATTGCAGATATCGCACAACCTTCTCCAAATCAGGTCTGTAGACTGTCATGGCTACACTTTTTTTTTCTATTGATTTTTCTTTATGTTTTAGGTGGGCGTCTTGAAACACCCACATTTCATATTATTTTGGGATCTAACTTGTATATTTTCCTCTTTTCTGCCCAGAAACAACTGGGAACCTTTGCACCAAGTGTACAGGCAGCTTTGAGAAAGCTTCTGAAGTTGGACACTTTGCTGTACCCCTTCATTTCGCACCTATGTTCTTGCTGTAGATGGGCACTAATACGTTGATGAACCGCTCCAGGCCCAGGAGGGAGAGACACAGGAAAACGAGAACCTGTAGTGGGGCGCTCGACCGGGGCCACATGTACGGTACTAGCAGAGTCACTTTCCTTATCCAGCTTTGAGATTTAGACTGGGACACGACTTGGACACCGGGAACCTGAGCTTGCTGCGTAACATTGTCAGGCTGGAAAAGAGCACAAAGAACACATAAATACACATACAGCTCAACAACACAAATATACATGCTAGCTAGATGTTTTCTGAGTAGGTTTTAGGTAGAGATGGCACAGATCCGATACGCAGTGTCAGTATCGGGCTGATACCAGAAAAAGTAATAATAATAATAAGAAGAAGTAGTAGAAGAGGAAGAAGAAAAATGGTGGATTAGATATCAGAGACAACATATCAGACCTGCTAACAAATGCCAGTATTTTGTTTAAAATATGGCTTTTTGAAACAAAAAGAAAGTTTTCTTTTCTTAGTATTAGAATTATTCTCATAATATTTATACTTTATATTTACATTTACAATGATTTAAAGAAGAAGAAAGAAAACAATATGGGATGGTTATTGATATCCGCTGATACTCAAAGTTTCTGTATTAGTACCAGAAAATAAAAAAGTGGTACTGCTCTAGTTTTAATGATATAAAAGCCAAACCTACAGTACATATAAATAAATAAATATAATCAGACCACTGCAGTGTCACACACTAACTGTTTCATTCCCACACTCTTAGAGCTTTCCAGTGAAGATCAGACAATACTACTTTATTAATCCCCGGATGGAGAAATGAGGGATTACAGGATTAATTCCAGGATTAAAACTGGGTTTAATGGACCTTACAGTCGAAAGCTACATACTAAAGGCACTGTAAGATATACTCTCTGACGAGCTTTGGACTTAGAAATGCACATCCATCCATCCATCCATCTTTAACCGCTTACTCCTTTTTCAGGGTCACGGGGAACCTGGAGCCTATCCCAGGAGGCATCGGGCACAAGGTGGGGTTACACCCTGGACAGGGTGCCAGTCAAGGGCGTAACCATGTTATGGACATTGGGGGGGGTCCAAGCGCTTGGACATTGGGGGGTCCAAGTTCTAACCCCCCCCCC
>JAFFST010052509.1:28873-55320 GCA_022414735.1 Noturus placidus
CCATCCATCCATCCATCCATCTTCAACCGCTTACTCCTTCTCAGGGTCACGGGGGAACCTGGAGCCTATCCCAGGGAGCATCGGGCACAAGGCTGGGTACACCCTGGACAGGGTGCCAGTCCATCATAGGGCACAAACACATACACACTCACACACACACACATTCATACACTACGGACACTTTAGACAAGCCAATCAGCCTACCATGCATGTCTTTGGACTGGGGGAGGAAACCGGAGTACACGGAGGAAACCCCCGACACACGGGGAGAACATGCAAACTCCGCACACACATGGCCCTGGCGGGACTCGAACCCCGGACCCTGGAGGTGTGAGGCCATTATTATTATTATTATTATTATTATTATTATTATTATTATTATTATTATTATCATCCATCCATCTTCAACCGCTTACTCCATTTCAGGGTCACGGGGGAACCTGGAGCCTATCCCAGGAAGCATCGGGCACAAGGCGGGGTACACCCTTATTATTATTATTATTATTATTATTATTATTATTGTTATTATTATTATTATTATTATTATTCATTGAGTGAATAATAAGTTTCACACACCAGCATCTCCAGAAAGAAATGTGGCAATTAACTAAAACAGTGACAGGATCATTGAAGCAGTGACTGAATCATTCAGACTGGTTTTCAAAATTAGAATGATTTCTTTCATATTTAATTATTTGTTTGCTTGTCTGGATGTTTACTTATTAATTTATGAATGAATGAATGAATTAATTAATTAATTCATTCATAAGCTTATTGGAAACAACACCACATTTCTAGCAGTGGTAGCTTAGTGGGTAAGACTTTGGACTACTCATTGGAAGGTCTTGAGTTCAAATCCCAGCCATGCCAAGCTGCCACTGCTGCTCAGTTGTATAAGCAATGTAATGTATAAGATAAATGTAAGTCGCTCTGGATAAGGATGTCTGCCAAGTGCTGTAAATGTAACTATGTGAATTTCTCCCTCTCATTTTATGTAAAATAGCATTTAAAAATGTGCTTAAAATTCTGAAATACTTTAAAGGATTCTGGTGTAGATATAATCTCATTCACTTTCAGTAACTGCTTATCTTGCTCAGGGTTACAGTGGTTCCAGAGGCTATCCCTAGGAACACTGGGCGAGGTGGGAATATACCCGGGATGGGAGTCCAGTCCATCACAAGAGGAAACCTATATGAACAGAGGCTGAACATGCATAGAAACTCCACTCAGGAAGTAACCCAGGGTCAGGATGGAGCCAGAGCCACTGCGCCGCCCTAGATATAAGCAATTTTACATAAAACTACACATATAAGGTAGTCTACGCCTTTAGAAAATGGGTTCTTTGGGTATTAAGTTGATAAATAAGGGTTCTTATATGCTTAATCAGAGTCTACTTCAAAACTTGCCTGATAAGGAAATACGAAACGCTTAACCTTTGAGAGCTCTCACAGAGGGAGAAACTGAAGAACCCTTTAAGGTTCTAAATGTACACTTTGGACAGCATGTAGAGGACAAGTGTTAAACCAGACCTTAAAATCATTTCACTATAATTCCATAATAATTACTAGGTAATTAAATAATAATGTATAAAGTGTACCCTAATAGCATTGCTCTTGATGTTTGTGTGAGTAATAAATAAATGAATTGTCTTACAGCGGCACCATGCGGACATATACTGCCACTGCGGATTAAGTCAATTCAAGTAATCCCAGCACTTCATGTGTGATAAATTCTACTTCATAACATGTATCTGGTTATTTTGGCTAGCATCTTGGGGAAGTTAGCATAAAAGAAAAACATTTTTTTCCCACAGTATCAACGATCTCACAGACAATTATTATGTCAGCAGAATAGTAGTTCTGCATGTTCTCTCCATATAGGCGTGATCCTCCCACCTCACAGTAATTTAAACTCAGGATCTAACCAAGGACACTATAGCCGTGAGACGGCATCACTTCCTACTTCACCAGTGTACAATGAAAGTCCAGTTTGATCAAATGACCACTTATCATTCAAACAGAAAATTGATAAAGAAACGGTAATTTCCCAGAAGTTTTGGGATTCTGTTCTGTGGAGCGATGAAACAAAACTGGAACTTTTTGGTATGATGGATGATAGGGTTACTGTTAACACTCTTCCCCCTATCTCTGTGTCCTGGTTCATGTGTTGGCACATTTTCTTTTTGCTTCTTTGTTGACTCAGGTGTGGACAGATGAAGCCCCATACCATTTGTGCATTCCTTTTCACCCTCACCATTTGGTCATTTAAATACCTTCCTGTTTTATGCAAATAAGCCCTATCACCTAGGCAATCAAGAGTTAACGCACTGTCTCTGTTGTGTGTCACGTATGATATATACTCTGCCTTTCTTGGAATAAATGAGAGATCTTGCTATTTGAACTTTGTGTGTCCATGTGTCATTTGGTAAACTCTCCCAAGTGCTTGTTGTGGGAAGTGTGTAGCGAGGTGAGGGTGACATCTTTCTTGTGTATTTCACTTTCTCTCTTCTTAAGATTCCCAGAAATTCTCTAGTTTCAAATCGAAACAGTTTCTGGGGGCGCATCCCAGGATATAGATTCACAAATCCTAACAATGGATCAGTGGTATGTCTGGAGGAAGAAGAATGAATAAACAACACTCTGTCCACAGTCAAGCATGGTGGTGGCTGGGTGATGCTCTGAGGCTGTTTGCATCCTCAGGCACTGGAAACCTGCAGTGTGTGGAAGGCAAGATGGATTTGTTGGTGTATCAGGAAATCTTAGGAGAAAACGTCATGCCATCTGTGAGGAAGCTGACGCCTGGGCGTCATTGGACCTTCCAACAGGACAGTGATCCAAAGCATACCTCAAATTCCACGAAGGCTTGCAGAAGGAGTCCTGGAAGATTCTACAGGGCCATCACAGTCACCTGACTGGTGGGATTTGAAGGTGGCGTTTGCAGTAAGCAAATCCAAGAATATTACTGAACTGGAGGCCATTGTTCATGAGGAATGGGCTAAGAGTCCTCAGGAACGCTGCCAGAAGCTATGCATCTCATTTGCAGCAGGTCATAACAGCAAGGGTCTACTAAGTACTAAAGATGCGTACCATGAAGGGGGTTAATAATTTTTGAAACTGCAGAAATCATTATAAGTTTCATTTTCAGTTGAATTTGGGGACACCACTTCGTTGTGATGAACTATTTCAATTGCTTTTGTTTGATTTGTTCATTGCAATCAGCTGAAAGTCTGTACATTTGACAATAAACCTGATTTACAATGGGGGTTGAACATTTTTGATTGCAACTGTGTGTATATATATAAATACAAATATGTGTGTAAATATAAATGTATGTGTGTGTGTGTGTGTGTGTGTGTTTCTTTGCATGCATGCATGCATGTGTGTGTGTAGACTACTCTCTCATTTTCTCTCTCCTTCCCTCAAGAGAGAAGGAAAAATATGTGGTAGGCCTCTGCAACAAGTCTTCACAAAAGAGGAAGGAAATAGGAAAAAAAAAAAGATGAAGAAGTAGACGGAGTACATATGGTACATGTGAAAAAGGCAACAAAGAGAGGAAAGAGTGACAGGACGGAGAGGAGACGTCATCATCACCAGCCCACGATGAGCTGCTTCCTATAACCACCAGCTACATCCACCTACGTACTGTATCTCCTCCTGGCTGAGTGTGTGTGTGTGTGTGTGTGTGTGTATGTGTGTGTGTGTGTCTCAAATTGTCATTCAATGTGCTTTCATGTCTAACTGGCCATGTGCATTTTAAGGATTGAGAAAAGAAATAACAGAGAGAAATAAAGGAGGTAAATGTCAAGGCAATCCTCTGAAGAACTATCTGTTGAGTTTAAAATTACGTGATATGGTTGGCATTTTCCATTTGTGATAGGAATAGATACAGACAGTTACTGTGTCTGACTGTGTGCCATCACACTCTTGTTCACTATTAACCCTATAGAGTGCTCTGTTAAGAGCAGCAGTAAGGGAGACGCCAAACACAAATTCAGACAACACTCACTAGTGAGTGTGCCAGAAATAAATCATCATGACCTACAATTGAATATTTTTTAAAAATTGTTCTAAATTACCTATCAAACTGAAACCGTAAATATACAGAGATATGAAATGTAATTAAGTATTTAGACCACTAACAATATGTATAGGCTTTGGTGGCCCTTAAACAACATTAGACCTTAGATAAATATTGAGTTGAAAGCATTTGCTGTGCATTGAGGTACTTTAGTGATCATAGTGTGCATCCGTTGTGCACTGGATTTACTGTGCACTGTGGGTGATAATAGTGAACTACACGGTGCTTGAAAGTTTGTGAACACTTTAGAATTTTTTGTATTTTTGCATAAACATGACTTAAATATCATCAGATTTTCACACAGGTCCTAAAACTAAACAAAGAGAACCCAATTAAACAAATGAGACAAAACATATTATACTTACATATTATACATATTGTACCTTATTTACTGAGGAAAATTATCCCAATACTTATCAGTGAGTGGCAAAAGTATGTAACCTCTTGGATGAGCTGTTAATTTGAAGGTGAAATTAGAGTCAGGTGTTTTCAATCTAGGAGATGACAATCAGTTGTGAATGAGGGAGATTTCTGAGGACCTCAGAAAAAGAGCTGTTGATGCTCATCAGGCTGGAAAAGGTTACAAAACCACAAACTCTAACGCGTTTGGACTCTACCAATCTACAGTGAGACAGATTGTGAACAAATGTAGGAAATTTAAGACCTCTGTTACCTTCCCCAGGAATGGAGACCATCAATTCAAGAGAATCGAGACAACATAATCCAAGTAGTGTATTATATGAAGAAAATGACTAATTCAGTTCAATGTTGATTTTCCTGGAGAATTTTTGTGTCTTGAATAAATTAACCCAAATAGACGGTAAATCTAGGTGATGTTTCACTCTGTCATTGATAGGCTCTGTGAATTAACAGTCTGGGCTGAAAAGAAATCGGCCCCCGATTCTGTCACTTATGACAACTGTCACTTGTGACAGTTGGTGGTTCTACTGTTTTGGTTTAAATAAATAAATAAATAAATAAATAAATAAAGCACTTAAAGCCATTTGTTAATAGTATTTGTTTGTGTTTGGAAAACATTGAATTATATTCATTTTCTTGAAAGAGGAATGGTTTTAGCTTATTTACTGTATACCAGCCCAGCTGGCACTGTTTGTGATAACGAATGCACTTATTATCCCCTAAATCACATTAAAAGTCTTGTTTCTGTCATTAGGCAAACATAAGGGAATACAAACCTTTACACTCAGCATTATACTTACAGTATGGGTGTTCCTGTCTGATGCTGAAAACTAGCTCTCTGAAGGAGTGGCATTTCCCATTATAAGAAGACCCTTTGTTTGTATGTATGGGTGCATGCTCTCTCTCTCTCTCTCTCTCTCTCTCTCTCTCTCTCTCCCTCTCTCTCCCTCTCTCTCTCTCTCGTGTTCAGGTCCAGACAGAACTGCACAGAGGGGAGTCCTGCTGGAGCATTTGCAGTGTACAGCAGGGAGGCAGTGTGTGTGAATAGATGCAGCCCGGGCAAACTGTTGCCTATTCTCCCTCACTCTTTGTGTTTCAGCTACAGGAATCAGGACACGGAGACCGCCACAATCCAATCTTTCCTCTATTTAACAGTAACAATGTGCAGTCAGCATGAGCCTCACACTCCCATGCATGCACATTTTATCTACAGCTTCTGGTCCATTCAAAAGGACAGAAAGAGGAAGAGAGCTTGTTATCTGATATCTGATGGGAACATTACATGCTCCTGACATGCAGCTAGAGTTGCTGGTAGAGTCTGTGGTCCGCCAGTGTAGTTACATGATAAGATCTCATCACACCAAAGTCATTCACTGAAACCACAATGGGCCTCTTTCTTAGAGTTCATGAACTGTCCTGTTCTCCTCAATGCAATGAGTGTAGATGTACTGTAGATAACATCAGGAACAACCATTATTATCACACAGCATACTGTCAAGAGAAGAGAGAGCGTTTATTTATCTGAACGCACTCCATGACTCGGAGCCAGTAAAGTGACCATTAAACTGTGATTGTGATAGTATATTCATGCTGTACTGCCACATCATGGAAAGGGAAGTTGTCCAATTTTAGATCACATCAGCTGATAAACAAAAAGTATTTGAAAGCATTGCTTAGAGGATTGTTGTCTTTGGCAAGATTATTTTCTTGGATTTATTGTATAAGAAGCATCGTGTTAGGGTTGGAGTGAGGCTATGGTGAAAAAATCTCAATCACAAGTGTTTTCTGAATTGCAGGCCTAGTAGCACAGCACTGCTGTTAAAGTATTTATGGCATTACCAATCACTGCTGGTTGATGACATCAGGAGGCTGATTGCACAGCCTGCCCCCATATTGGCACTAATTCTATCTGCCAGAGAAGACAGATTTATAGAAGTCGAGACATGGACCTCAGAGCACTAGAGGGCAGTCTAATTCCGTCACTACATATAAGGATGCCTTCATTTACTTTCTACTATGTGAGTGACCCCTATAATAATATAATATAATATAATATAATATAATATAATATAATATAATATAATATAATATAATATAATATAATATATAAATATGAATAATGGAATCACAAAATGCCAAACTCTGTGTCTATTTTGTCTCTCTGAGGACAATGAAATAACCCAATGTAATTAACCAGAACTGCCTATTACAGTCAAAAAGAAACTGATTACAAGCATGAAGGCTGTCATTGAATCCAAGACGTCTCAGAGGAGCTATGAACAAATCTGTTTTTAATAATAAGCATAAAGGATTGTGAAAAACGTTGAAATGTTTAGCTCATCCCTGGACAGCCATCTGATTCCCTTTTGGTCCACATTCAGTAAAAGATGAAGCCTTTTGCAGAGGAAAGCACTGAACAAATGGCTGGTCATCTGGAGTAGCGAGATGGAGGAGAAGACACTGCTTGTTTATATGTTTGGGGATTTCAGTTTAATTAGACTCTTCTCTGTCAGTTTTAATTAGTCAAAAGAAAAAAGAAACACATTATTGATGAATGGCATTGCACGCTGTCACATTCTATACAAGTTATATAGAGGAATGACAATAAAAAACCCATTTGACTTGACTTGATTTTCTGTTCTTCATCAGACTGTTGGGCTGAACTGTTCTGTTGACAGAAAGCTGAACTCACACAAGAGGAGACACGAGAGCTTCAATTTGGACAGATCACAGATTCAGTCACAGTGACTGAATAGTCCGATGCAGCTGAAAAGATTATACAGTAAATCTGAGGTAGCCTTTTTCAGCAGTGGCCATTATCATAGAGGATAAGGTGCAAAGTATAGACATCCTTCGCATCAGTGAGTGGAGAGAAGAAAGAGTTGTCAGCTCTAACAGATTAACTAGGCACATTATTTACAGCAGAGGTAACACGTCTCGACAGAAAGCTGCTCAATGCTTAATTTTCATAAGAACTGCCTGCAGATCCCTGGAGAACAGTCTTTTATAAACCCATCCATTCATTTGTGTCATTGGGCTGTCAGGTTTGGCTGGCACCACCATGGACTCTGAGGAGCCGTGTGGCACCATCCAAACGGCATCAGCCACCTCCAGCTGCTGCCACGGCAACCCGGCCCAGCTCCTTGTCCATCTGCGTGAGTGACAGCGCCTCCCCCCATAGGCTGCTGATTGGTAGTGGTGGTGTGGGTGATGCCGATAAAGTGGGAAGGCTGCTGCTGCCATCAGAAGCACTCACCCTTGCGCTGTATAGCTGTCATCCTGTCCAGTAAAGAACATCGCCATTGAATTTCCACTCGCTAACGATAACAATGCAATACACAGAGAGCCCACTCACCGGTATAGACTGTTATTTTTTTGTTTATTTAACCAGTGACACTTTGGACACGTTAAACGATCTTGAAAAGACCACAGTGACATTTGAGGAGCACATTTCAATATGTCAATACACAGGAGTCTTCGGTGACAAGCCAAGGATGGATTGGAATTATGTAAATCTTCATAACTGTCTCTATAATGAATACCCTCACAAATAGAGCCCAGGCTCGAAGGAAATACAGGAAGTATTTGTGTTTGTATTTATACAGTGTGTGGCGTGTATAAGACTCTGAGATCACCAGGATTTCCTGTGTGTAATGTCTGGTTGTTATGGTGGGTTTTTTTTTTTAATTTTGCTTTGTGGCAGGTGTATTTCAGCCCAAAGTACATGATGTCATGAATTTAAACATCAAAGGCTCTTAAAGCTCAATATTATGTCTGGTTGTCAGTCATCCAAAATCTACACATTATGCCTATTTCACCCTACTAGACTGTCTCCCTATAGACATATTGCATGTGGAGTCAGAGCCTAAATTGTATCCCAGGCTTTATATGTGACAGACCAAAGCCCACCACTGTGGGGTTTTCTCACAAACTTCTAGACTGATCTGAATGTGTAGTTCTTCCAGAAGCACCTAAACAATGCTTAGCTCTCTTCCTCTGAGTGTATGCATGTCATGTGTGTAGTCAGGCCTGACCTTCTTATTACCTTGCACTGTAAACCAACATGTCTCACAGTTACTTTAACTTGATTATAATTATCGATACAACAATATAATTTTTTAAGACTGAGTACTAGAACAAGTACATGTTTTTATGTATTTGTCAATACTGATACTAATAGTAATCCACTTAGTATTAAGCAATCAGCGGCACCGTGGAACATTTCATTATGTTTCTCTGGTTTAAATAGTGGCCATGAAAATTGACTTGTGTGTGTGTTAGGCTACTAAGCCTGTTATTAAAACTTTAACTAATTGCTTTCTTGGAATGTGTAGGGTTATAGTGGTGAAGAGTGGGAGAAGCATTTCTGTACAGCTGTAATGAAGTATGTTTTATCATTTTCATTGTCAGAATCCTTCATTGTTAATGGCAGATAGTAGCTGATCATCAAGAACAATGCACTGGGTAAGTGTTGTTATTTTCTGTCATCTAGCATTAGCCAGCATTCACTAAAGCGTTGGTTGGTACCGTGTGCTCCTACAGTAGCAATGAACTCCTCAGGCTGAATTGTATATTTAAGATGTTTTAACAGTTATTTGTATTGTAGGAAGTTGCTGTAGTTCTTCATCTTGATATTTTCAGAGAACACAGTTTGTTGTTGCCGAGAATACCATGTTTTGATTGCCATCATTACTCATGAAATGAGTCCAGATCACTGTCATTTTGTGTTGGCTGTTCATTAATTTGTCAACGTACACTACCGGGCGTATTTTTTTGCGACACATGGTATCACGTTGTATCGCTTTACATATGCTGATCAGTCATAACATTAAAACCACCTGCCTAATATCGTGTAGGTCCCCTTGTGCCACCAAAATAGCTCTGACCCATGGATTCCACAAGACCTCTGAAGGAGTGAGGTGTGAGGTGGAGCTTCCGTGGATCATTCTTGTTTGTCCAGGACATCCCACAGATGCTTGATCGGATTTAGATTTAGATTGGGCAATTTGGAGGCCAACTCAACATCATGAACTTTTTGTCATGTTACTCAAACCATTTTTGAACAATTTTTGCAGTGTGGCAGCATGCATTATCCTGCTGAAAGAGGCTACTGCCAATAGGGAATACCGTTGTCATGAAGGGGTGAATTTGGTCTTCAACAATGTTTAAGTATGTGGTATGTGTCAATGTAATGTCCATATGAATACAAGGACCCAAAATTTCACAGCAGAACATTGCCCAGAGCGTCACACTGCCTCTGCTGGCTTACCTTATTCCCATAGTGCATCCTGATGGCATCTCTTCCCCAGATAAGCAATGCACACACACCCAGATGTCCACATAATGTAAAAGAAAATGTGATTCATCTGACCAGGCCACCTTTTTCCACTTCTCCATAGTCCAGTTCTAATACTCATGTGCCCATTTTAGGTGCTTTTGGTGGTGAACAGGGGTCAGCATGAGCGCTCTGACCGTTTTGCAGCTACGTGCTGATGATCCTATCGTACGCACACACACACACACACACACACACACACACACACACACACACACACACACACACACACACACACACACATCTCTATAAAAATAAAAATTTAATTGAATAATATCAAAGAGCATCAAGGCTATATCATGTGTAGCTCGACTGATTGCTTTGTGTCCAGGTTGCATTCCTTTATGCAGGCAATTAATCCTACTACCCCCTGCCTTTTCTACAGCTACAACATATATTGCATTTCGTCTGGAGAATGAATACGAAAGCATTGGTTTTACTGAACCAGCCAGATTATACCACAGTTATAAGTCAGTGGATAAATAGTATTTGTCAAATGTATGAATATAGATGTAAGAATTCACTTAAATGCACAAAAAGAAATTCAAGCAGACTCCTGGAAATATGGAATATAAGGGTGTGCTATATCATAATGTTTGTTTCTTAACTTGTTCAGGGCAACAAGGAAACCTGCTTTTTATTTATTACCGAGAAAAAGCCTTTCCTCTCGACTCATACAGCAGAAAACATTTACTTATGTGTACTACTGTCATTTATTTCTTGAAGGATGTGTGTAGGCAGGGTTTTTTTTTTAAAGCCTTTGATGATATTTATACCACATATGTTGGCTATGATATTCAGCCACATATGCATGTCAGTTCCTACAATAGAACATCAGCTGCACTTTTACCATGTAGGTGGTCTGGCAGTAAACATGCTCTACATCAGACAGGATTTAATTCAGACACCGGTTATTCACTAACAGAGCAGTGAGCTTCTCGTTGTATACTGATGTGTCCAACATAGCTCACAGTAGGTTGTTGAAGAAGCTGTATGACGCACTATGGGACCAAGTTTCTCTTGTGCTTATATTTGGTTTATAAATATCTTTGCTATTTTTGCAATAGCACCAACATTTTGTTTCAGGTGATAAAAAAACACTTGAGAATGAATGTGTGAATGTGCACAAAATCCTGGTGCATGATCTGCTTTTGCTTCAACACTTGCTGAAGCTAGTATGATGGTGATCTTCTATATAGATATCTTAATCCAAGCCTCCCAACTTTGATGTTACAAGTCATATGAGTTTTCCTATAGGACATGTGAGTGAAATAATAATAAAAAAAAATACAGTATATTGTGAAAGAGTAAAATCCTTATGATGCAAAACATAAAAAATACAAAAAAAAAAAAAAATTTAAAAACCCAGTAGGAAAATAACTAACTTTTGGGCACATGAAGGGAAATATTACACATCAGGATATTGCACATCACGGAATTGCAGTGGTCCTATGTACAAATAGTGTATCTAGGAATGTAGTCATTCAACTACAGGTATTGTGGTACTCACAGTAATGCAGGTCCAAAAGCCAGTGTCAGTGTTTGACAGTGTTCGTTCTTGCATGGCTCTGGGGTACAAAGTGTTCTTGAGTGTATTTGTCCATGATACAATGGACCTGAAGCATCTACCAGAGGGCAGCAGATCAAAAAAGGGATGTCCAGTTTGGAATGGATCTTTCAGCATTTCGACTGCTCTACTGAGGCAGCAAGAGCTGAATAAGTCCTTCAGGGAGAGCAGTGGGCATCCGATGATCTTCTGGGCAGTGTTGTTGACCTTTTGAAGGCTCTCCTGTCTGCTACTGAGCAGCTTGCATACCACACAGAGATGCAGTACATCAGCACACTCTTGGAGCGCTGGTAGTAGGACACCAGCAGTTTCTGTTGCAGGTGGTTTTGCCTGAGGATCCTCAGGAATTAGAGTCTCTGTTGTCTAGTGACTTAGGGACTGCACTGCTCTTCTGGAAGTTTATCATGAGTTCTTTTTAAGGAGTTCAAGAAGAGACTGTTCTCTCACCGCTGTCTCAGCTTCTCCTCAGATAAGTCCAACCACGTTCATTTTTTCTGCAAACTTATTAATTTTGTTGGTAGGATAAATGGGGCACAGTCATGAGTGTTGACAGCATAGAAAAGGGGGCTTAAGACAGAGCCCTGTGGTGCACCAGTGCTGAATGTAAGAGTCCAGGAGAGGTGGGGGCCTAGTCTTATCATCTGGGGGTGATTAGTCAGAAAGTCCTTGATCCAGTGGGTTGGGAAAGTCAAAGCGTTTAGTGACCAGTCTGTCTGGGATGGCTGTGTTAAAGGCAGAGCTGAAGTCTATGAAGAGCATCCTCGCAAAGTGAGTCATTACAGAGCGAAGAGCAGTGACAATGGCATCTTCTGTAGACATATTCGCTCTGTATGCAAACTAGTATGGATCGAAGGTGGGTGAGAGACTAGTTTTGATATGTTGTATGGCCAGCCTCTCAAATATCCTTCTTGTCACACCATCAGTTCTGGCACCTTTCCTTGGGTTCACCACTCTCACATCATGCACCTGCACAGTGAGTATGTGACTGTTGGTGGCTCATGCTGGTGTCTTGACTGTCTCTGCTGCTCTCACCTCATAGCAAGCAAAGATACAATTAAGTTCCTCTCCCAGGGAGGTGTCACTGTTGACAATTGTACAGTTGTAATATGCTGGATACCCTGCCACACCTGCCGGGGGTCATTGTTGGTGAAGTGGCCCTCAATCTTTCTCTTGTAGATCGCTTTTGCCTCCCTGATACCTGTCTTCCTGTTGGCCCTAGCCATGCTCTATAGGGCTCTGTCGCCAGACCTGAAGGCAGTGTTATGCTCATTGAGGAGAGTTTTTACCTCCTTTGTCATCCAGGGCTTCTGGTTGGGGTAAACCCTGACGTTTTTGTAGACAGTGACATTACAGGTCAATACAGGTCTGTAGGTAGCAAAGTACAGTTGATGTATACTCCTCCAAGTCCTGAACCTCAAAAATGTCCCAGTTTGTCCTTTCAAAACAGTCCTGCAGCTGCAAAAAAAAGCTTCTCCAGGCCATGTTTTAACAGCCTTTGTGGTGGGTTTTTCTCCTGAGGTGGGTGTATGCTGTAATTGCTGGGAGTATGGATAAGTGATCTAACTGGCTTAAGTGTGGTCAGTGGTATCAACCTAAAACCATTCAATGATTCTTGAATAAGCCTTGATTAGTGTAAGCGTCCTCCAGGTGGCACATTTGATGTTTTGTTCAAATTTTGTCCAATTTGTTGTTGATGGATCTGGCATTAGTGAGAAGAATGCTTAGTAGCAATGGTTTGTGTGGTCGCCTCCTTAGTCTAGCGAATAGGGCATCCATGCTTTTTATTTTCTGAGGAAGGGCAGGAGCACACGCATTTTATTCCCAAAGTTGCTATAAAGACAATCTATAGCAAAGTCAAACTTTGGGCAAAGGAGTAAGCAAAAAGTTTGGTGATGTTTGATGAGGTTTGAGCTGTGCAATATTGATATTGTTGTACAGGTCCACACTCCCTGTGGATACTTTGGAGAAACTCAGAGAGCAGCCTTGGCCTCAAATGAGATTTAAGAGCAATGATAATGAAAGAGAGTTGAGAGTAATATGCCAGACTGAGAGAAATCCTCTCTTTTTCCTGTCTTTCCTCGGGCCAGGATCAACTAGCTTTAACAATATCTTATTCCTTTATAAAGCCATCTGACCAGAGTCAGGAGGAAATATCTCATACCTTCCCTCCATTTCACTAATGACACTGCTTCTCAGGTACAAGCTATAGAGTGGAAAAAGGCATGATGAACTTTAAATTAGGTAAGCTCCCTGAAGGCGCATATATGGAGCTGCCTCATTCATAGACTCCCAGACTGGTTCTGATAATTGATTCGGAAATGAAATACAAGGATTTCATATTAGAGGCTAGGAAAGAATAATGCCTACTAAATCCAAGAATATGAGAGAAACATATAAGTAATCTATGCCTTGGCCTTTCTCAGAGGTTGTAGACATTATGATGTATAAAATAGAGGCATGAAGAAGATCTTCAGCACTTCTCATTGGTTGTGCCCTTGACAGGGTAAAAGGAAACAACCCAGTATTCTATAAATGCAGTACCATCTTTTAACATCCATTGCAGATCCCACAAAACTCAATCGGATATTAAAATGATGTATGGAAAATCTGGGATATTACTTTAGCATATCCTGTTGTTTGTTTGTTGTTTGTGCACCCTGGTGATTATTTATGACAGAATTACCTTGGTGATTATTTATGACTCATGTCTTATGAGTCTTATGAATGCAGCTGTTGGCGGAAGAATAGAAGTTTGCTTATCTTTCAAAAACTGCTTATGTGCTTGACTGCAGTGTCCCAGCTGAATATTTTCCTGAGCTGCCAGACACAGCAAGAAGCCGAGGTTCGTGCACTGTCCAAATAATTAGTCAAACCTTAAGTGTATGGTACGTTTCTACTGCATGGTGTATTATAAACCAGTTGATATACTAGGGATGTATCCGAATACAAATATGTTATTCGGAATGAAGATAATGTGCGCTAAACAGAGACAGATACAAAAGAGATTCACTGTTTGTTTTTTGTATGTTTTTTTTTTAGAAAGCTTGTCCAAAAGGTCGACATATGATTGAGACTGTTGAGACGAGAGGTTCAACAAAAGTCACATGAGAGAGATGTATTCGCAAGAGTCCTTTTATTTATCCACAAAACAAAACATAAACAAGAACAACTTAGCATGCTACAATCGCACTGGTTAGCATTTCTGGCTAAGTGCTATCACTGGGTTGCTGACTTCTAACCTATGCATCTACAAACATTCAAACACATAAACATTGAAACAATAACACGCCCCGTGTGCAGAAACCAAAGGGTTTAAATAAAGCACATGATTAAACTAGAACAGAAAACACCTGGGGCCAATCATGAGCATAAAACAACTTCAACGCATGAAACGACAGAGAACCAAAACAAAGAGTCACGTGACTTGAGTCCGTATGGCAATGTTGTACTGCCATCAGCTGGAAAGGCGTAACAGGTGAACGTAATCAATGAAGTTACAGCAGCGCATTCATCTTTAGTAACTGCCTGATCAAGGTTATGGTGATTTACATTAGGCTACTAGTTTTGGCCTACATTGTATGGGATGCCTCTATGTGAGTCTTCCCCAAACTGTTGCCACAAAGTTGGAAGCCCACAGTTGTATAGGATGTTTTTGTATGCTGTAACTTTAAGATTTCCCTTCACTGGAACTAAGGGACCAGAACCTGTTCCAGCATGACAACTCCCCTGTGCACAACCCAATGTCCATAAAGACATGGTGTGCCTAGATTGGTGTGAGAGAACTCGAGTAACCTGCACAGAAACCTGACCTCAGCGCCACTGAACACCTTTTAAAGAAACTGGAATGCCAACATTCCCCAGGTCTCACTAATTCCCTTGTGGCTGAATGGGCACAAATCCCAACATCCATGCTCTAATATCTATTGGAAAGCGTTCCCAGAAGAGTGGAGGCTGTTATAACAGTGTCTACTTTGGGAAATAGAACCAAGTAAATTCATTAGAAAATGTCATGGGCAGGTACAAAGAAAAATAATGACTGCCTAATTTAAATTTAAAAGTCCCAAAAGCATCTCAATTAAAACAATCCATTGGGTTTAATTCTGAATAAAGACATATATGCAGATACAGAAAGACATGGTGTATCGCATTACACCCCTAAGATATAAATTTCAAAGGTTTTTTTTTTTTTGTAATTGTCTGGTGAGGTTTAGATACTGCTCAAGGTTATCTTGATCTATGATAATATATGGGCTTATGACACAACCACTGTGAAAGACAGAGAGACAAATCATTTTACACTGGAAGTCAAGTTTTCTTGCCTGTCTCCTGTAGACTCACAGCAAACCTTCAAAAACGCTAGTCTCTGAATCACTGGTTTTCTGGCTATTATTCTCCCCAGGTGCACGCCTCCACTCTGAGGAACTGTGTCTCTATGTCTTTGAGTAAAATAACTCTATTATCGCATTTGACCAGGAGAGCAATGGATTCACTCTCTGAGTCCTATTCTCTGGTTTTATGGCCAATCTGCTCCATAGCAGTAGAAAGAAAGAAGTCAGAAAGTAGGTAGATGGTTCTTAGGTTCTTGGACATCACTATAGAGAAAGAAATATACTGGACATTTTCATGGAAAACAAATTATGTCAAAATCAGGAACATGGCCACAACCAGGCTGAGATACTTCTATAGAGCCTTTTAGTTCAATTGCATCTCAATGACTGAGATGGACAGAAGATCTAAAGGGCAGCATGGTGTAATCCTATGCTTTGGTGTGGCCAGGTCTCTTTCGGAACAGGCCAATTAACCACAATGAATGGTGGCAAATGGGTAGAGAGAAAAGGGCAGGTGCATTGGCAATCTGGCACGGGGTGGAAAAAAGACAAAAAGAGAAAGAGAGGAGCCTAAATCTCGGTCTGCCCTTGTGTGGAGTAGGCGTGTCTGTGAAACTGCCAGACCACACTGAGATGAACAAAGCAAACATCAAAAAACGACCAATGTCCTGGACATCTGTCCAAAAAACAACTGAATAAAAGCAGTGAGAATGGCACAGCCCTTTCTGTTTTGTTCTGGGATCCTGCACTGGCGATGCCATGAACATAATAATCCCATTGAAAAGAAACTCCAGATAAGGAGCGAGGAGAAAGAGGGGCTGGCACGCTGGAAGAGCCAGAGCTTGAAACTGACATGCCAGAGCGGTGAATTTATTCCGTCCATCCTGACCACCCTGAGAAAAATCTCTTTCCTCTCTTGTTCACTCCCATTCCTCAGTGTCTCTTTTGTCTGTTTTCTCTCTCTCTCTCTCTCTCTCTCTCTGAGTACTTTTAAATGTATACCAACCTTCCTTCGGCTCTAGGTATAAATATTTAAAAAGCAACAGTGAACTCTCATCAATCCTGCCGTCAGTTGCAATTACATCAGATGACATGCTGATTTCTACCCTCTAATGGCCATCTAAACTGTCACAGAGCTTCAGGGCCTTCTTTCCATCACTATGTCCACACAGACACTTATTCTCCTCTGACACACACCCATATATGCACATACTGGTGGAACATAAAAATAGTGTGCTCTTGAATTAAGACCTGTTGCTCCAATGCTGTTACTCTCCCCTCCCCACAGTGGTGCCAGTCTGCCTCACAGGCCTTAATAAATGTGCCGGTAGCAAGTCATATTGAAATATAGCACTCATAAGACACCGATGAGGCGAATAACTCAGATGCCATGCAAGTTTACTGTAGAACATATCATGGCACTGGAAAAATTATTCAAAATGATTACAGTCTGGGAGAAAGATTGAAACAGAGAGCTAGAGAGAGGGAGAAAAAAAATAAACAGACTGGGAGAATGTGTCTCTCTGAATTAAAACTGAAATTCAAAATTACATGCATAAAGCCTACATCATATAAATGCTCATTGCCCTGAGAAATATAAGATTCAGAGTGTCAAAGAAATATTCTTATGATGACGATGATGTGACAATCACAGCATATTGCTGATATGCGCCACTCATCTCTAATTCATAAATGACATGAATTAGAGATTAGCAGTATTAAAGGCTCCAGTGGAAGAGCGATCCTTTGAATAAGAATCATCCCCACACTCCTGCTATACTGAGATCAATAAGAGGACTGATTGTAGATTTGTGCTCATTACTTTGGCCAGAAAGGCTAATGCTGCTTCAGAAGACTGTCAATAATGATATTTTCCAAGCCTTAGAGTTATCACCATTGTAAATCTTGATTATGTATATTCTTCCATAGAACTTCTTCCATGAGTTATATGAAGCAAGTAGGGTGTGGAAGATGGAGTCAGCAAATGTTCATTCAAGACACATAAAGTCATCATAATCATCATTAGATCAACTTCAAGGGCATTTGTAACAATAAAAGCATTTAGCCAATATATAATGACAATGCAATATAAGCAGAGATCTGGAGGCAGATTACATTGGCAGATGCTTTGGCATGTCAGATTCCCAGCCACCATGCACACTTATAGTCCATGAATCAGCCTGTCTGATATCTTAAAATGAAACAGGAAGGAAGCAAAGAAGGGAACACTTTACCCTCTGTATCCTGACACTGCCTTTCATCTTCTACAGGGGGTCCAGGAATCCTGTGAGGTCAGGTGTGTGTGTGTGTGTGTGTGTGTGTGTGTTCCCACAGGTGTGCTGCTCAAACTGCAAATCCATCTTCAGCTTAAGACTTGTCTACTTCCCCTGTCTCTTTTGAAAGTTTCTGCAAAAATAAGCCTACCACAAGAAATCCCTTACTTCTTTCCTCAATATGCTCCATATGTACACAGTCCATATATCATCCTAGCAGAAAGCACTAGTTTTGCTGCAAAAAGGTCCACTGAATGTGAAACTCATTGAATTAAATAAAAAAATTAAGAATTAAATTAAAAATTCAACAGGAACTAACAGTGTCAGAATCTAAATGCTGTAGACACACAGGTCCTTTCCTGCTTGAAGGGAGGTCACTGCATTAAACCTTTGGCTGGAAAAAAAAACAGCTCTGTTTTCTTTTTCTTTTATTATCGCTGTTATTATCATTAATGTTCAGCTCACCTCTAGCAGAGAACTCAGAGGAGACAGCAGCCTGCAGGCAGCAGACCGGACCACAATCACAATTCGGTTTTTTTTTCAATGCTTGTGCACGTTCAAAGCGCTCTGTTGCTCTAGCTGGTTTGTTAATGAGAAAATGTTTAGGGATTCTAATAAGGGTCTAAATCCTGACCACTGTGGACTCTGATCTATGCTAGGGGGTTTCAATTGGATGATGGAAAGACTGTGTCTTATTCACTTGCAAATAAATAGTGTTTACTACAGAGACAAAGTACAATGAAATGTCAATTTGTAATCATCAGGAACACAAAGTAACCTTGTACATATAAAATTACTGACTGTAGCCTTGTACAGTCAGGGCGGCTGTGGCTCAGTCGGTAGAGCGGGTTGTCCACTAATCCACTAACCGTGGGGTTGGCGGTTCAAATCCCGGCCCGGGTGATCCCATGCCGAAGTGTCCTTGGGCAAGACACTGAACCCTAAGTTGCCCCCAATGGCAAGCTAGCACCTTGCATGCAGCTCTGCTACCATTGGTGTGTGAATGTGGTCTCATTAGTAAGTCGCTTGTAAATGTAAAAATGATATTTCTGTAAAGCTGCTTTGAGACAATGTACCATTGTAAAAAGCGCTATACAAATTAATTAATTAATTAAATTAAATTAAATTAATACATCAACAGAAAGGGACCACCATAGGACCACTGCTGACCACCCACTCATCACATGGTAAACACTCCGCACTTATATAGTGCTTTTTTACCGTATCTGTTCTATAAAGCACTGCACACTGTTTCACATTCATCCATTCACACACACACACACACACACATTCACAATCACACACCAACAGCTGCAACTATTGGAATCATCACATCAGCAGCATTGACATTGTAGTGGTATGATACCCCCGTTGTGCATATTTTATTGTTTCCATGCTCTAACACATCTATTTCTAGTCAACATGGCTGTTAATTGGCTGATTTGTTGAATCAGGTTGTATTGTCAGGTGTGCAGGATAGTGGGTACTTCAGGAACAAGGTTGGGAACCTGTGAGCTTTACCTCCATCTACTCATACTCATGCTACACACCATGGTCAGCTGAGAATGCCCAACCACCCAAATGATAGCTGGTCTGCAGTTGTCATGGGGTGGTCCCTTTCCATTAATGGATGGGGTAGAAAGTCTTAGATGTCCACACCCTAAAATCTCACCTGTGCAGATTAATTGGAGTGAAGCAGTGGTGGTTAGCTCTGACAGTGAGCTCATGCTGTGCTGCCAGTGTTTATTAGATGCATTACCATTTATGCTCAGACAGTTTAATGGAGCCACCTGTGGGCAGCCCTGACTCATCACCATAGAGATATAATGAGATGCTCTTAGCTGTGCCACTGTGCTGATGTTACATTGCATTACTGTTTACACTGAGGGCAACCCTGAGTGAAATGAATAAAACTCCTAATTCTTTTGTTCAGAATAAGGAGTTTTATTAATCATTAAGTAGCTTAGATTCTTCCTCATTTATTGTAAAGTACATCATAATAATAATAATTAATTATTCATGTAAATGACCAAACTGAGTGATACCACTGGCTATGGTGTTGTAGGATAAGTTTGAGTGTGGCAATCATTTAAATTCTTAAAAACAACTTTCTTTCTTTCTTTCTTTCTTTCCTTCCTTCCTTCCTTCCTTCCTTCCTTCCTTCCTTCCTTCCTTCCTTCCTTCCTTCCTTCCTTCCTTCCGTCCGTCCGTCCGTCCGTCCGTCCGTCCGTCCGTGGGTAGACCAAGGCTAAACTGTGATATGTAATCTCTCCACCGTGTCCTAGGGCTTCCCTGTAGTGTCTACAGAATAGAACGTTACTGAAACGGTTCTGTGGTGATGGTGAACAATGATTCCGGTGGTCAGGAAATAAGCAACAAAAGGCTGTTATGAAGTGATATTACATACTTCCTTATTTTCACTAGGCTACGTTTTCTATGACACAAACTGTTCCCGTTTTGGGTTTTCAATTTCAGCTTCATTATGGCAGGACAGATTATTTGGGATCTGATACTGTTGTCTGTCTATTTGGGTCATTGGACCAGTCATCAGAAATATGACATCAGAAATCTTGAGGGAGAGATGTTTAACCTGCAATATCAAGCCCAGTATCTCATTGTACAGATCACTAAGGGCATGTCCTGTTGCAAATCCATATTCTAAACAATTGTTTGATTTCAAATATAGAATCTGTAATTATCCTTCCATAAGCAAATTCAATTTATTAACAAAGTAGTGGTTGCAGGCCATGTCTCAAGTCACATGGAGTCAATATGACCTTTTCATGAACCTTTAAGTTTAAACAAGTTGCCCCTTGGTCCAATGCCATGATATTTTCTCAGGTCATGCTTTCTTAATCTATCAGAAAGAGGCAACAAATCAGCAATAATGTCTTCTATTCCCTATCAACCCATATCTATAAACCCTCTCTCGCATGTGTCAGGCAGACTGTATCAATCAGGAAGACATAGGAGGCATGTGGGACCAGCCTCCCGTCCTGCCTGTCTGTCTCTATGTCCTGCAGGACCTCTGTATTTTATGGGCTAAAACCCAGTCTATTAAGTATGAGGATGACATGTCACCTGTGTCTGTTTACAGAGGAACTATGTGAGGTGAAGATGCTTTTCAAAGTCTGTCTGCCAGCATCAATCATCACAGGGGCTTGGCTCCTCCCTCCCACAAAACCCTTGGGTCTAATTAGCCACCTGGATGTCTCTTAAGGCCACGCATCCGCCTGCACTGCCTCAAAAAGAAAGCAACAAATTTGACAAAAACAACCTCCTATTGCCTGCCAGTTTTGTCATAATGGATAAGTGTTGTGTGTGTGTGTGTGTGAGAGTGAGTGAGTGAGAGAGAGAGACAGAGAGAGCAGTGCACAACTGTTAGTGTTTAATAATACCTTAGCTTTACTGAACAATTTTATCTGTAACTGTACATCCAGTTCTCCCAACATACACACGCTCACACACACACACACACACACATACACACATCTCAACACACAGCTATCTGTGTCCACAAATGATGCACCCCATACTGAGCAATTAATTCAAAGAGTAACAACAGGTCTGTAGGGGATGAGATCAGGTAGGTCAGTGCCACAGAGGAGGATATTTCTCTGTGTGTGTGTGTGTGTGTGTGTGTGTGTGTGTGTGTGTGTGTGTGTGTGTGTGTGTTGTAAACAGGAAAAACTCACAGACGTAAAGAGAACATGTGCGGTGTAAATTGGAGAGGAAAAAATATTATGTGTTGCCCCTGAAGCTGTCGGTTCAGCCTGTAAAACCATATGGAGGAACTGGACCAACCACCTGTATCCCAGACTGCACAGTCAGTGACTGCTGGAGATCTCACTGTGTGTAGAAAGCATCAGACAGTCAGTTTCTCTCTCTCTCTCTCACACACACACACACACACACACACACACACACACACACACACACACAGACAATGGAAAAATGAGACAGTTCCGACTCTGTGCCCTGGAGGCCACTGTTCACACCAAAGACTAATGATCTTCCCTTGTTTACCGATTCTCTCTCTGCCTCTCTCTACCTCTCTCTCTTGTTAGACATGAACTATACAGTATGTATAAAATAAAAGCACCTCCTCCTTGTCTCTTCTGTTGCTGGTATGTGTGACTTGTGTGAACTCACCTCTGTAACAGATTGATGAGACTGAAAATAAGCAGCATGAGTCAAGTCTCCAAGAAAATCTCCCAGGTTCTCTATGGTTTCATGTACTGTACTTCATGTTTGTTTCTTTTTAATAGAATAGCACCCTCAAGGGTACTTGTTAAGTATGCACGTATGACTGTGAATGTACCCATTTTAGGTACATAATTAGACCTTAAGGAGCATGGTTGTATATTGATAAAATGAGGCTTTAATGTTGACTGGGGGTTAAACACTAACACTAGCAACAATGCAGGAATTTTTGTTTTTCATTGTGTTAGATAACAATGTGAACAATCAATTAGGAAAGCAATTCTAGCTAGCTAGTGTCACGGCTCTAAGGACTCGGGACTCCGTTTCCCAGCAGTGGGTCACGGAGTGCTGGGTCACGTGGGTTACTCCGGGTCACATGGACTCTGACACCTGTGCCTTGTTTTGGCTAAACGAACATGGGGGGTGTATATATAGTGGGGTTTTGCACTGGGATTTGGTCTTTCGTTAAATGTGTTTAGACTCTTGTTTCGTGTTCCTTGGTGTTTCGTTTTCCTGCTCGTGTTTTCCTGTCTTAGTCCTAGTCTTAGTTCCATGCCAGAGTGTTTCGTAGATTAGTGTTTGTTTCTTGTTTTGGCTCGTTGCACAATAAATATCAGAAAATCCAGCAATTGCATCCGTCTCCTATACGCACCGTTACAGATAGTATATATTTTTTTATTTTCACTGGATTTATGGCAGTTCTGTGATGACTGTGTTTGACCAATCAACGGTCTGCACTATTTCTAATAGGAATGGGTGATATGACGATATAATATCAATATTGTGATTAATTAAGCTTTTCTGAGCTATTGTGCAAATTGTGATACCTTTTTAACTTAAGTTAACTTTTTAAAAATATAAATTTTTCATTATTTTATCCTTTTTAGTGTTTTATTCTTTATAAAGAAAATGATCATTTAAATATTAAAAATAAAATTAATGTGTTTTTCTAGATATTTGATGAATTTTCTAAATACACTAATGTATTGCTGGAAGTTTCTGAGAAAACCTACACTATATGGACAAAAGTGTGCAGAACATGAGTAAAACATCTGGCCATCACACCCATATGTACTTTTGGAACATCCCATTACAGATTTAATCCCCCTTTGATTTAATAACCTCCACTCTTTCGAGACGTCTTTTCACTAGATTATGAAGGGTGACTTTGAGGACTTGTGTCCATTCAGCCACAAGACCATTAGTGAGGTCAGGCACTGATGTTAGGTAAGGAGGGATGCAGTTTCAGTTCATCCCAAAAGTGTTCAGTGGGATTGAGGTCAGGGCTCTGTGCAGGCCACTCGATTTCTTCCATTCCAACCTCAGCAAACCATGTCTTCATGGGGCTCGCTTTGTGCACAGGAGCATTATCATGATGGAACAGGTTTGGCCCTCTTAGTTCCAGTAAAGGGAAACTTGGGAAATGCTACAGCATGCAAAGACATTCTATACAGTTATGTGCTTCCAGTTTTGTAGCAACAGTTTGAGAAAGCTCACATATGAGTGTGTTGGTCAGGTGTCCTCAAATTTTTGATAAAATTTCAGTCTGGATACTCTGTCATGCTATGGCTCACTTTATGATCCATGTCATTATCCCATGTCCTACTGCACTGGACCTGATATTCCAGAAGCATCAGTCAAGATTGTATTAACTGGCAGAGAGAGAATGTTCAGTGTGATGGCCGCTTTGCGCTGTTGTGTACCTTGCTGATCTCCTGAAGCAGTAAAACCTATCATGAACGCTTGTCTCAGTTGTGACACATGTCTGCTGTTAATCACCCAGATGACTCAGCCAGTGGAAAACCTTTTCTTATATTATTATATTATAACTCTGGAAGAGTGTTCCAAAAGACATTATAAATGCTCTATAGGTATTATAAAATGCACATTGTAAAATGTATTTGTTTCATTTGGCCTAACTGTAGTTATTGGTTCTTTCATATTATTTGATATAATCTTTAAGATTTGTAGTAATTAATTACTAATTGTACGTTGTTTCAACACTTTCTTTCTTTATTGAATGTTTTTCAATCTTTCATATGCAAAGCACTGAGAATGTGGTCTCAAAATGAAAATGGCTAAATAAATAAAGACTTATCAGGCATTTGTGTGCATATGCATGTGCAAACACCCTCTATGCACCCTGAGCATATGGCTAATGTCTCTATGAGCTACTGTACTGTATTATAAATATGCTGTATGCATGCATGTGAATGTGCACTTAGGGCTTAGAGAATGTGCCATATGTACACTGCCTGTGTGTGTCAGTGTACTGCCGGCAATAACAGCTGGGCACAGTAGTAAATTCTCTCCTGCGGGGACTGTTATACTGTGGTTTATAAGATGCTGTAGAGTTCTCCACCCTGTTTTGCATGCCAGAACAAACCCCACAACTCACAAGTGCCATTAAAGACACAGAGAGAGAGAGAGAGAGAGAGAGAGAGAAAGAGAGAGAGATACACAAACCACTAGTCTCAACCTGTTCATCATTATCATGCTCATAAAGATAAAACACACATATATACTCTCATGAACATACATACACCAGCACACAGAAGGGGTGGACCGGCTCCAACAGGCTGTGATTGATAAAACATGACATGCAGGCTTGGCTTGGCTGAGAACGTTAGGGAAAAGGTAATGATAGGCTTCCGCAGATCCTGTGGTAATTTGGAATGTTCCCCCTCTACCCATGGCATTTTCACACTCAGTCTATTAAATGAAAGAAAGTGGGAAAGGAGGGGTGGCACAATGGAAAGCAGTTTGTGCAAGTGTGTTTGTTTTGTATTACACACTGTGGTTCATGCTCTCAGGAGGGTTGTCAAGCTGCTGTTTGTGGCCACGGACACACAGACACTAGGCCCGTGGGCTCCTATGCTGAAGGTTGCAGTAGACCACAGAGGGGGGCTGGAAATTTCTGGAAACAGACTGTAAAATGAATGAAAGGGGTAATGGGCTGGCTGCAGAACACAAAATAATTTACAAGCTCCTGATTGTGTATGATTGTGAGTGTGTAGCTCAATGCTTATGCATCTGCCCAGTGTATCAAGTCTCCTCTCCGCCAAGAAATCGTCCATTCAGTTTTTGCATTTATAAAACATGTCCTCCGTACAAACAGATCCTGGGTTCCCGGTTCAATCCATAGCTGTACTCAGCGTCTGTGCAGTGTTCTGCATGATCTCCCCATGGGGGTTTCCCAAAGGTTCTCGGTTTCGTTCCACCTCCCAAAAAACAAACTTGCATGTAGGTGAACTGGCTACACAAAATTGGCTGCAAGTGTGTGTATATGATGTCCTGCAATGGACTGGAATCCAACTTAGGGCAGTTAAGGCTCTGTGTTACTGATCAGAAGGTCAGGAGTTCAAGCCCCAGCACTGCCTAGCTGCCACTGTTGGGCCCTTGAGCAAGGCCCTTAACCCTCTCTGCTTCAGGGGCGCTGGAACATGGCTGACCTTGCGCTCTGACCCCAGCTTCCTGACATGCTGGGGTATGTGAAGAAACAAATTTCACTGTGCTGTAATGTATATGTGATAAACAAAGACTCATTATCATTAGTGTGTATTCCCACCTCACAACCTGTGTTCCCAGGATAGGCTCTGGATCTACCATAATCATGACCAGCATACAATGGTTACTTAAGATGAATAAAGAAATCTGTGTGGACTCCTGACCATCACATATTTTGGTCTTCTCCAAACTGTTGCCACAAAATTGGAAGCACAAATTGTCTTTTTGATGTTTTGGTATGCTGTAACATTACAAATCCCCTTCACTTGAATTAAGAGGCCCAAACCTGTTCAAGCATGACAATGTCCCTGTGCACAAAGCAAGGTCCATGTTTTTTCAATGTTACAGTGGAAGAAATCAAGTGAACACCTCTGGGATGAACTTGAAAGCCGACTGTGCACCAAATCTTTTCATCCGACATCATTTCCCATTCTCAATAATGCTCTTGCGCTAAATGAACAAGTCCGAACAGCCATGCTCCAAAATCTAGTGTAAAGCCCTCCCAGAACATCCATCCTTCTTCACAAGGAACAAGGAAGGGTACACCCTGGACAGGGTGCCAGTCCATCGCAGGGAACAATCACATATACACTCATACAACCATTCATACACTATGGACACTTTAGACATGCCAATCAGCCTAACATGCATGTCTTTGGACTGGGGGAGGAAACCGGAGTACCCGGAGGAAACCCCTGAGACACACGGGGAGAACATGCAAACTCCACACACACGGC
>JAFFST010052509.1:58995-93818 GCA_022414735.1 Noturus placidus
TTTCTCCCAAAAGTTTCTGGACAGTTTGCACTGTTTACACATCCTTGTTGACAAAAGGCTTTCTCTTCAAAACACACACACACACACACACACACACACACACGCAAAAACTGTGCACACTGTGGTATATATATTGTGCACACTGTGGTATATTTATTGTGTTCATGCGTGGAATTTAATGGCTGTGAATGTGCTGCTGTCTGTGCATTTTCAAGCAGGCGCTAAAACACTAACTCCCACAGACTGCAAGACACTACACATTAACTTACTAGTGGCAAAACTAACACAGCAAAGTGATATTAATGTAGCGATTCTAAGTCAGCCACAGAAGAGACATTGTGGAATCTTCTGGACCTTACTCATGCTGGAGCAAGAAAATGAGTGCTTAGAACAGGTGAGTCATATCGGAAATATCTCAAGCAAACTAGCTTTTTAATCTTCACTTTCAAAGCACTGTGGCGAAGGAACGAGAATCAACCTTTCCTTTGAACAAAATAAAGAACATTTTCGTTCTAGTTTTAAAATAAGCATTTTTTAAATAGGGAAGAATCCCATCACTTTGAAGTGTTCACCAATGACTGGTTATAGTTGGCTTTGGCTGGAGAGAGAAAAACGTGTGCTGCTTTCAGCTGTCCTACATAGCCAACTCCATCCGTAATGGCTCTCAGGCAGAACCAAAGAACTCAATAAATTACAGAATTATTTCTCTTAAAATTGGCTGCTTTAAGGAGAAAAGATGGTGTTATACACAGGACCAATTTCCAGTAAACACACTACAGGCACTAAGAACAGTCTGAACACTCATGAAAGTCTTTCTCTTTGCTTAACTAATCAACACAACAAACAACTTTTTTTCTGTCATCACTGGTTGATCAGTACATCTCTCAGCCATCTGCCACTGGGAAACTGAGCCCCATCCAAAAACAGTCCCAACGGATTTTAGTCACTCTCCACTGCACCTGTCCCGCTCTCTACAGTCTGTAATGAACCATGTATTTATATATGAAGCGTGTCCTATTTACATGTCCTTAAGCTTGGTTTGACAGACAACAGCATCATTTACAGTGGGGCGGGGGTGAGTATTGAACTTGTCAACATTTTTTTCAGTAAATATATTTCCAATGAAGCTATTCACATGATATTTTCACCAGATATCAGTATTAACTGAAGAAATTCGCAAATATAAAGAATTCACAACATTTCACCAGTCCATAAATAAAGTTATGTGTAATAAAGTGGAATGACACGGGAAAAAAAGTATTAAGAATGCTAAGGCAAAGCAGTTCTCCAAAGCCATGGTAAGGCAATGGACCAGCTGAAATCCGTAAGTAGTTAGAAAGTAATTATACATCCTATCTGTGCAAATTAATATCAACTGGGTTAGTAAATTGATGGTCTATAAAAAGGATTTTCATTACCAAGGTTTCACACAAGAAACATCTCATGATGGGTAAAAGCAATCGGATACAGACATATTTCAAAATGTCTGAATCTTCCAGTAAGCACCACTGGGCCATTAGCTGCAAGTGGAAGCAACATCACTCCGTCATCAACCGGCCACAGACAGGAGCTCCTCACAAGATTTCTGACAAGGGAGTCAGAAGAATAATCAGAAAAGTAGCCCAAGAGCCAAGGACCAGTTGGAAAGAGCTCCAGAAACACTTGGAGGCAGCAGGTCTCATCATCAGAGAGAAAATAATAGGCAATGCACACCACTGCCATGCCCGCTATGCATGCTCACCCTGCAAGACTCCATTACTAAAGAAAAGGCATGTCGAAGCTCATTTAAAGTTTGCTGCAACTCATTTGGACAAACCTATGAATTACTGGGAGAGTGTAGTCTGGTCAGACGAGAGCAAAATGGAACTTTTTGGCTGTTATACTACACACCATGTTTGGAGAAGGAATGGCACTACTATATCAACAGTGAAGTTTAGAGGAGGAAGCATCATGGTGTGGGGCTGTTTTTCATCACATGGTACTACAGACTTCATATAATTGAAGGAACGATTAATGGAGCTCTTTACTGGGAGATTCTTTAGAAGAAACTGCTGCCATCCACCAAGATGATGAAGATAAGACGTGGGTGGATCTTCCAGCAGGAGAACGATCCACAGCATACAGCAAAGGAAACCCTCAATTGGTTTCAGAGAAAATAAATCAGTGTTCGAATGGCCCAGTCAATCACCTGACTTGAATCCAATTGAACAAGATTTAAAGACAACATGTTTAGAAGAATGGACCAAAATCACACCTGAATACTGCGACCCATTAATTCCTTCATACAGGAAGTGTGTTGAAGCTGTCATTACAAGCAAAGACTTCTCCACTAAGTAATAAATACATTTCAGTTAGTGTGTTCAATACTTTCTTCCTGTCATTCCTCTTTATTACACATTACTTTATTTATGGACTTTAATGTTTGGATTTCTTTATATGTGTGGATTTCTTGAGCTGTTGAATTTCTTGAGTTATTCTTGTGGAATACTGATGTCTGGTGAAAATTTCATGTGAACAGCCTCATTGGAAATATATTTACTGAAATAAATTTTGACACGTTCAATACTTATTTTCCCCACTGTATAACATGATGATTTTAAAGCACTTTTCAAATCTTGTTACTAAAGGGTTTTTTTTTTCTCTTTATTATACATAGGTATCTAATTACAAAGAGGGGGGGAGAGTGATTCATCCTTGTTATTCCCTAAAGATTAAACTCACTTAAGTAACCGCCTCATAGTAAAAAGAAAGAAACGGACTTTGAAGACTGAACAGGAACATTGGTTTGAAGGGTAGGCAGCGTTAGAATGAAATAACTGACATGGCAAATTCAACAAATAATCTAGAAAAAAGGTGAAAGGAAAGTTCCTCAAGATTTCTGTATATGGTTATTGCAAGCATCTTTCCTAAGGGTTCTACTTGGGTTAATTCTAAAATGTTAAACCCGCTGTTGTAAGGTTCTACTTAGAACCTTTAATGGTTCCACCTGAAGGAGAGACTGAAGAACATTTAACATGTTAGACAGAAACTTTTTAAACAGTATGCTCCTGGGGTAAAGCAGTTTGCAGTGTCAAAGAGTGTTCTGAAATTTCTATTAAGGTTCTATGTTCATGGATGACACTGTTTGACCAAAAACAGACTTGAGCTCAGATTGGTTTGTATTGTACTTTTCACTGTTTAAAGTAACATCACGATACGGTTTAATACAACAGAAAAAATTGAAGAATCATGAAATCAATTGATTATGATGGGGAAAAAGTTGAGCTACAATTTATACACACCAGATCTACTTTCATTTCCTGTATTGTGCTGGTGTTTTGATGTGAAGTAAACACAAGACAAAGAAAACTTTAATGGTGTTTAACAGTACTCATTTTAAAGCTATTTAACAGTAGTGCTAAATATTTTAGAAAATTAAATTAATGAAAAATGTAAACATCACTAAAACAGTAGCAGTTTAAAGCCACAACATTAAAAACAACAAATTTCAATACGTCTTTTCTACATTTTTTCCCCAAACAGTAAACCAACGTTGAGAAACCAGGCATGAAATCCATACTAGTTCAGTCTTTTTTCTGATGAACATAAACATTTAATGTGCTTACAGAATCCTGTAGGTCACATGATGTAGATTTTTAGCTGAATTTGCTGGGACGCCTGCTCCTGGGAAGATTGGCAACTACCTTGAAGGCTTTCCATTTGTAAACAATCCAATCCAATACACTGTAAAATAGTGAATTTCAAATTGTTTAGAGATGGCCTTATAACCCTTGCTTTTCTGAAATCATGGCTGATGTCTTTTCTTCTTGGCATGATGCAGACACATATTGAAATCAGTTTCCTTGTTGTTGTCACATAAGGTCATTTGTTTATAGAAGTGGATGAGGACCACACAATTGTTATTTAGGTCCTGATAAATAAAAACCTGATCAATAAGGTGTGGTTAGAAGTGAGGCATCTCAGAAAGCTACATTACCTTAATCCACAGGTTCTCAACCCTGGTCCTGGAGTACCCTATGTGTTGTACAATTGAGGTTTTTTGCTGCTCCCTACATGCTTGATTTGACTAATCAGCTAATTAAAAGCCCTTGCTGGTTTGAAGTGGGTGTGTTAGAGCAGGTAAAGCACTAAAATGTACAGGACATATGGTACTCCAGAACCAGGGGTGGGAATCTGTGCCTCAATCTTCTGCTTTGGCTCTTGGGCTCTTCTACACCAAATTAAACAGCACTTTAGTAACGAACCATAGCAATGAAAAATAAAAAAAATCTTGCAAACTTAATCCACATTTGAATATGCTGAATGATAGTACAGCATTTAATTTATGGTGCACTTTGTAATTATTTTGTGGTGCATACCAGTTTAAGATATTTAAACATTTTTTAAATGTGTACAATAATGTTTAATTTCAGTAAAGCCTTCTAATAGCCTTCTATTCCTAAGCTTTCCACCAAGAGAGCACATTTGGACCAAATTACACTATTCTTATTGTAATTGGGATTTGGATCAAAATTGACTTAATCCAAGTGATCACTCAAACCATTATAAGAACTCAGTAATAAAACAGGTTTTATAACACTGAGTTGTGATTTCTATCGCTCTAAGTAAAGTTTAAAAATCACAGATCACTAGGTTATGCAACATAGACACCCGTTTGAGAACCACTGGTTTGTACTACCATGCCAATATCTCAATTTGATGACAGTTTGCACTACAGATGAAAGAGCTCTCTATGCTTGCGGATATAAAAACTAGTCTATTTATAGTGTTTTAATGTCTTCTGTCATGTGTTATGTTGCAGACACTATATTTCTATGACATGTCAATTTCCAGTGATCAGAGACCATCCATATTCAACTATCCATATGAAGAAATCCTTCTAACAAAAGGCAAAGAAAGCAAATAGGAGTTATTGGAGTAAATGCGCATTTAATATTTATTCATTGGGCAGAGGCTTTTGTTCATTTGGCTTACAATTGAGTTGAGCAGATTGGGGTTAAGGGTCTTGGTTCAATGGCTCAGCAGAGTCGCCTGGCAGCACTGGGATTTAAACTCACAACCGTTCAAGCAGTAGTCCAGAGCCCTAACTGCTGAACCACTGCTGCTTTTGTGTTTTATTATGTGCATGCCAGCATTTATCATTTCAGAATCACAAAGTTGTTTTATTTACAGTGAACATTGCACCTAAGTTCAGAACATAAGTTCTGCTAGTTCACAGGCGGTTGTTATTTACATCAGATATTAACACCATTTGTCATTGGGTCATGACTTACAAATGTACAAAATATGGATCAATGTTTAAATTTTCTTATTGACATCATGTGTGACAATGACCTGGTCATGCATACAGTTGCAATCAAAATTATTCAAACCCGATTGCAAATCAGGTTTATTGTCAAAATGTACAGACTTTAGCTGTTTGCAAACAAAATATATTGAAATAGTTCATCACAATGGATGGTTCAAGTGGTTTCCCCAAATTCAACTGAAAATGCAAGTTATAATGATTTCTCCAGTCTCATAATTATTCAACCCCTTCATGGCAAGCATCTTTAGTGCTTAGTAGAGCACCCTTTTGCTGTTATGACCTGCTGCAAATGAGATGCAGAGCTTCTGGCGGCATTTCTGAAGAATCATAGCCCATTCCTCATGAGCAATGGTGTCCAGTTCAGTAATATTCTTGTATTTGCGTGCTGCAACTGCCTTCTTCACCTCCCACCAGAGATTTTCTATGAGGTTTGAATCAGGTGACTGTGACGGCCCTATAGAATCTTCCAGGACTTCTTCTGCAACCAAGCCTTTGTGGAAATTGAGGTATGCTTGGGATCACTGTTCTGTTGGAAGGTTCAATGACGCCCAAGCTTCAGCTTGCTAACATACAGCATGATATTTTCTCCTAGGAGTTCCTGATACTTCAATGAATCCATTTTGCTTACCACATTCTGCAGGTTTCCAGCACCGGAAGATGCAAAGCAGCTTCAGAGCATCACACAATCACCACCATGCTTGACTGTGGACAGAGTGTTCTTTCTTCATTCTTCTTCCTCCAGACATACTGCTGATCCATCATGCTTAAAAGTTTGTTTCATCACTCCACAGAACAGAATCCCAAAGCTTCGGTGGCTTATTTATATGATTTTGAGCCGACTTTTCTTGTGCTTTTGGGTCAGTAGCGATGTATGTCTTGGAGTTCTGGCATGGAAACCTTCTGCGTTTAATACGTGCCTTACTGTGTTCACTGAAACCTCAGTGCCTGTTGCCACCAAGTCATGCTGCAGGTCTTTTGTAGTCACTCGAGGGTTTTTCACAACCTGCCTTCTCAGAAATCTGGTTGCAGTCATTGATGGCTTCCTTTTTCAACCCCATCCAGGTATTTCATACGTTTTCTGCCCCTATCCAGTTCAGGTATTTCATGTGTTCCAGCTCAAGCACATCTGGTACAACTAATGAAGCCCTTGATTAGTTGCATCAGGTGAGCTTGAGAAAACACGTGTTTTCCACATTTGTGCTGATGTGAGGGATTCTATTCAGGGATTTCAATAATTTTGAACTTGGAGAAATCATTATAAGTTGCATTTTCAGTTGAATTTGGGGAAACCACTTGAAGCATTCATTGCGTTGAACTATTTCACTTGCTTTTGTTTGATTTCTTCATTGCAAACAGCTGAAAGTCTGGAAATGTTGACAATAAACCTGGTTTGCAATGGGGGTTGAATAATTTTGATTGCAACTGTATCCTTTCTGATTCCCTTGTGCACGGCTTTGACACAATGTGATTTGCCTCTCATTATCATGATGTCATGTTAATACAGAGGAATGGCAGCACATGACCCATGTTTATTACATTATTGAGCTCCAGGCTGTCAGAATTCAGCACAACATAATTACCCACATGGAGTATTAGACACAGCAAACAAACATATTTCTGTATCTGTGTGGATCTGTGCTTCATCACAAGAGAAAAAAAAAACTATTACAGAAAGAATCAGAGCCTGCAAGAAACAAATTCTTTGTATGAACTTATAATAAAATATATTTATTCAAAAGATGTCTCTCAATGTTTAGTCTTAAACCAGAAGAACAGATCTCACCATCATGATGAGAAGACAATATGCAAATTCTTCACTTGTCATTACATTTACATTTATTCATTTAGCAGACGCTTTTATCCAAAGCGACTTACAAATGAGAGATACAAGCAAAGTGATATCAAGCATTAGGTTCTGTATTAATTTCTATGCATGGCTGCTCTTCTTCCTGGCCTTTTAAAAGTGCACATATCACAAGGAGACCAAAAGTGATCCATTTGTTAGAATGGTAAGCAGTGTTTACAAAGGGGTACAATGAATACATTGCATGGCCAACAAAAATGCTTCCAATGTCAATAAACTATATGGCCAAAAGTATGTGGACACCTGACCATCACACCCATATGTGGGCCTTTTCAAACCTGTTGCCATAAAGTTGAAAGCACATGATTGTCTAAGATGTCTTTATATGCTGTAGTTTTAAGATTTCCCTTCACTGGCACTAAGGGGCCCAAACCTGTTCCAGCATGACAATGCCCCTGTGCACAAAGTGAGCTCTAGTGTCCTGAACTCAACCGTACTGAACTCCTTTGCGATGAACTTGAATGCTGACTGTGCTCCACTCATCACTTGACAACAGTACCCGAACTCACTAATGCTCTTTTTGCTAAATTGGCAGAAATTCCTATAGCCGTGCTCGAAAATCTAGTGGAAAGCCTTCCCAGAAGAGTGGAGGCTATTATAGCAGCAAAGAGGGTAATCCATATTAACGCGAATAATTTTGGGTGTGCAATGGTAATCAAGCTCATATGGGTGAGATGGTCAGGTGTCCACATACTTTTAGCCAGATGTGTATGTCACTGTATATACTTAAGAAAGGAGTTCTTAAAGTGTTCCTGTTAAGACTCTGTGGACATTGATGACAGACAATAAAGCTAAATGGCGCACTTATATAGCACTTTTATCCAAATCGCTTTACACTGTGTTTCATTCACCCATTCACACACACACTCACACACAAATGGTAGCAGAGCTGCCATGCAAGGTGCTAGCTTGCCATCGGGAGCAACTTAGGGTTCAGTGTCTTGCCCAAGGACACTTCGGCATGGGATCATCCGGGCCGGGATTCAAACCACCAACCCTACGATTAGTGGACAACCCGCTCTACCGACTGAGCCACAGCCGCCCTAGCTGCGAATCTGAATTCTTCATGTAGGACATGTTCTTGCTCAACTTCCTTTTGTTGCACCTGAAACATCATTCCATGTCTTTAGGTTGTGCCTCCTTTTTCTCCCACTCCTGAGCTGCTTATATTTACCTTTAAAGCATTTGGCAGACGTGCTTATCCAAAGCGACTTACAGAAGTGCTCTGTGGTCTCTATGAACTATTAACACGTCCTCATACTAGAACAAATAGAGCAAGGTCCAAAAATACTATCATGCTGAATCCCTGTTATAGAGAAGTTTATACAGCAAGTTGGTACAGCAATAAAGAGAGTATGCCTATCTCTAGGCATCTCTAAGCAGAGACAACAGCTCAGTCTTGCAGGGATATGTTGTCAGTTGATGAGCTGTCATCCATGATGAGATGTCTGCCAGAAATGATAACATCCATGCAGAAATCGTGTCATGATGCATGAAAAACCGTGAGGATACTGCCTTACTGAGAGAGCAGGTATAAAAGAAGAACAGAAGAGGACCAAGCACTATGTCTTGGGGGACACCAGTACCACTAAGGCTTGTGAGGATGGATAGGAGAGTCTTGTGATTGACAATGACTACATTTACATGGACAGCAGTAATCGAATTATTGACCTTACGCTGAGTAAGATAATATTGTGATTAAGGTGTTTACATGAGTCACTTTTGGAATACTCCTGTCATGTTCCCGTTTTACATGTTAAAGATCATAATTAGATTAACAGCACACGTCATTACATCACTGAGCCACGCCGTCCGACGTCCCTCCAGAATTTCACATATCAACATAAGGTTCGTCTTCGTTATGGTACCGTATACAGTTTTGGGTGTATTTATAATTTTTTTTTTTTACGTGCAGTTAATTATTTGTCATGCTGTACGTGCTAATAGACGACTGCTTGAAGCTATGGGTTGCGTCTCAAACCGCGTACTTACCGCTATATAGTAGCCGAGATACATGTATTTTTCCCCACAACAGGCCTATAATAAGAAAGTATGCGGTTTGGGACACAGCCAAACTCTCTTGTTTGCCGTATAAAGCACTGCCGTGTGATCGTGTCCTTTCACAAAATGCGGTGAAAACTCTCACACGACGTTCATAATGTGATTAAAGTGTTTACATGTCTGTACACGTCCATAATACGACTAAAACAGGAGTACTCCACCTGTCTTAATTCGATTAGTGCTTACTTCGAGTATGACCTTAATCACATTAAGGTAAGTAAAAATTGCTGTTTACATAGTAGTTTCCTAATCAAAGTATGGTCTTAATCGGGTTAAGAGTGGATTATTTTTGTCCATTTAAACGCAGCTAATGTTTAAGGCTGTTGTGAGTTCAAGCAGGATAAGGTCTGATGACAGTTTGGCTGATCTAGTGGCATGAAGCTTCTCAATAACAACCACTTCTAGTTGTTAAAGGCCATTTCTGTAGATTGTGCTACTTTGAAGCCAGACTAGTTATGCTCTTTGAGGTTCTGGGCAAGAGGGACAAATGATTGTATACAGCAAGTCCAAGAATTTTAATAACGAAAGGATTGCTGTCTGTATTGCTTCAAAATTCTCTCCAGAATGCATTGGTTTTAGTGAGGAAAGCTATGATTGAGCTGTTACATTTTAGTAAAAAAATATTAAGCGAAATGGTTTATTAACAAATATTGAATCACTGATGCTGTTTAGCTGTAGTTAGCAAATCATAAAACTATGCCACAAAAATGAACTGCTAAAAAAACGATACTGCTAAAATGATTTCTTGTCGATAATGTTCTGTATGCATTGCCATGCACGTCTCTTAAAGCTGACATTGAATGCCTCAAAGGGTCAGTGCTCATGCCCTTTCTCACTTCACTTTGAGCTCCAGAGGCTGTGGGTTGATACTGATGTTAGAGAACATGATGAAAGCATACTAGATAAAAGGTAGGGTCCTTAAAACAAGGACCCCCTCAAGATCAGAGAACACTGAAGCATATTTTACATTCTGTTGTTTCTCTGTGGCAGGCAAGAGAAGGAGGAGAAGATTTCTCTTGAAGACATGAGAAGACATCTCATTTACCATTTACTGTGATGTTCTGTGCGTGTATGCGGTATGTGTGTACGGAGTAGGAAAACCTTAAACAGATGATGACTAACTCCTAAATGAATGGAGCCTGGTGTGATGAGTAACATGCCCTCACAGCGACATGGGAATAATGGAAGGGCAGCTGAATGGCAGGGGAGTGTGGGTGTGCATGAGCTTTCAGGGTGCACAAGGGATAATAGTTTGCATGAATAAATGATTTAGTAGTTTTACGTACACAAACATGGACACAACAAAGTGATCTGAGTGAATTATATATTTTATCATTCGTCAAATAAACTCAAATAACATTCCACATCACATGTAAATCAGTTATTCATCCTTTATTAAATAATAATAATAATAATAATAATAATAATAATAATAATAATAATAATAATAATAATAATAATAATAATACCAATAAAAAGAACATATTTCTGTACAAAGTCTACAAAGAGTAAATTTTGAATCATCTGACCAGTGCCGGGATTTCCACGTCTTTTAATGTTGACCCCCTGTCCCAGACAGAAGAGGTAATACTTTCACAGCTCTGCAGCAAAGCTAAAACAGGTCAGAGCTCCAAGGCACTTGGAAAAGAGTCAACAAAGTCCAGTGACAACAGAGCTGGACAAAATATCTCTACCTCTTTTTCTTTCTTTCACTCTTTCTCCCCAAAACAGCTAAGCAGTTCTTATCTGTTTCTGTTTTCAGCACTTCCTAATCAGTACACTCCACCACAATCCTGACAGCTCCCAGCATGCCTCTGTAGGACGCTGCGGGGGCAGCCAGTGGGTACAATGAAGAAATTTAAGCACATTTTATCGCATTCACACTCCCATTTCACATTGAGACAAACACGCTGTGAAATTTCTACCCATGTTTCTGTTTTACAGCAAACCTGCTCTTGTGGATTTGTTGAACTTTTACTTTTCAACAGCTCATAATGTAACATTGTGTGTGAAAATCTGTGAAATGAAAGAAAGCATAAGGCCCAATTTCACCAAGGCCCTGGAGGTTTAAAACCCAAGAACTGGTGTTTCTCAATGGCTCTCCTCCAAAGACAGTCCGCTTAAGGCTCACTTGTGGGTCCATATAAGAAGCTTAGGGATTTTTTCCCCAGCTTCCTTAATAAAGTCTCTCTCTCTCTTTTTTTTCCAAGTCCTTTACTTTTGAATGAATTTGAATGAATTTTAGGGTACGTGATAAGGGCGCTTGAATGTAGTGAAGACCATCTGTCTGTGGACGGAGGAGCCTCGTCCTTCTCCCATGACTCCAACACTCGAACTCACAGGCTCTTATCTCTTCGCAATCCATAGGTTGCAATTAAAACAATGGTTCAGTGGTTCACACAGCGTTCTGCCATGTGTATAGATCCAACAAATAAAAGTAAAAGAGCACCATAGACAATCTTAATACTAGAATCTAACTTACTGGGCCAAAGGAATTTTCTTCCAAATGTAATACAACATTTCGGTTTCTTCATCTACCCGCTTCTGATAACAATGAATCACAACAAAAACAGACTGAACATAAGCGTAAGACTGGCTTAAAAAGGTATGACACAGCTCAAAAAGATGGCAGAAGAATGGCTATGGTACAGAGCAATAACTCAAGCAGATGTGCATAAAGACACAGGTCTAAAACTAAACAACATGTCCACAATCCTCTAGACCACGTCTTTCACGAGATGGAGGCCAAGACTTCACAAGCAATGATCCGTTTACAATGTTCTAGTGCCACTCACTTCTAACTCCCATTAACCACTTGTAGATTTTTTTTTTTGGTAAAAATCTTTACAAATCTATATTCATATACACTTTTTTTTTTTAATTTAGTTCATTATTTTTTGGGATAGGCATTCAATTGATATGTGTTGATATTTCCCCACAGTCCACTGGGAGCACCTGTGAATCATATTGGCGAATCAGAGATCTGCTCTGAGTGGCAGGTGGGCCATTGGCAGGAAAGTAAGGTTCATTCACAGTCTGTGATTGAGTTGTAGGGAGGCTAAAAGAGTTGTAGCAAGGCTTCAGGCCTCTGAGCAACAGCGCTGCTGATTGATCACCTTTTGCTTGATACCGTCGTACAGCTCAAAGTTGTAGTTCTCCAGCGTGGTGGAGCTCCTGGAGGAGATACCATTGTAGGAGCAGGTGCAGTAAAGCAGCAGGCCAGCACACACGGCACCCAGCAGTACGCCCAGAGAGCTCATCACAATGATGGTGACCAGGATAGGATCCAGAGTTAACAACCAGGCGTTGTCCTTCTCAGAGACACGTGTCACTGGTGGACTACGTGAAGGCTCGGGTGTGCTCCATGCTGAATACGGAAAACCTATGAACAGGACATGGAGATCATTGATAGATTGATTATTAGTTTTAGATTATTACCTTTTTAGTGTTTATACAATGCTTCATTTGAATAGAAACATATGGTATTATCTATTATTGCTTCCGTGGCTCCGACTCTCTGAGTTGGAAAATAAAATATTTTAAATACTGTATCTTCTATTTTAAATGTGGTCCTATTTTAACTATTTTAAATGTGGCCCCTACATTTGTTTACCACCTTAGAATAGCATAAAAACAGCAATATACTAAACGTTTCTATGGCTCTGAATAAAAAATAAAATAATAATTAGCTGATTAGATGTAACAAACTACAGCCACTAATGTTCTACATATAGTATTTACCAGTAAAAAGAAAACGAAGGCTCACCTTGATCTAGGCGATTTCGGTCATGAAACAGAGGATTGTTCCCAAATTCGACAGGTCTTCGCTCTGAACAGAAAACAAAAATAAAGAACCATTTTATTGGGGTTCAACTTGAGAGGCTACAAAAACAAATAAGAGAATAACCTTGCAGGTTTTTTTTGCTACATGAGTGTGTGCTGCATGCTATGACTCAAGCTTTAATGGCACGAAAATACAAGTGTATGCAGCCTCAGTAACAAATTGTTTATTGGCTATTCACTGAAGCAGAACTGATGCATGTGTAGTACATTTTACATTTTAAGCACCAACATAATGAAAAAAACGTCATCCACAATCAGTTAACAAATACACATAAAATGTAGGATTGCTACATCATAAAAACACCCCAGAAGCAGTTTGTAGAAAAATATCACTTTATTATTACATTCCGCACAACATTTTCCAAGACCATAAAATTCAACAGGCTAAAATATTCCTCAAATCTTTTTGAAACAGGCTGAAGTGCAGCACAGAAATGGCACATAAACAGACAATCCCAGTCAAGACCCAATATACACAAAGAGAAGATGCAGGGAGCACACAGCCACAAATGTATCAGAGATCGGAGTCTTGAGACCACGAACATGAAGCAAAAAACAAATATGACTTATACACTGCACCAGGATCAAAATATATTTAAGATAAAACACTAAACTTTTCCAAATTATTAATGCTACTTGTCAGTTTGGTTAAAAATCCATATTTTACTCACAAAAAAAAAAAAAAAAAAAAAGACTTATTGTACTTTGACGGACAATATGACAACTTAAAATAATATTAAAATGACTTATTTTTCTAAAGCAACACATCAGACTGCATATGCAGTGTGTTTTTTTGTGCTGAGGCAGGCTCTTGGCACTGTGAGGCTTGTATACAGCCAGGAGGACCTAAGTGCTTTTGCTCATTAATATCATTTGATGGACAGCAAAAGGAAAAGGGCCCAGAGAAAGAATGCAATCGACCCATTATCTAATTAGAAATATTTAGAGCTACAAAGAAATCGCACCAGGCAGCCATGGTTGATATAAACGCACATTGAGACTAAACTGTATTTCTGCTAACCTGTCAGGGGAAGGGGAACTACTGATCATAAATAAAACCATCTCAAGCTAGCATTCCTACAGGGAAATCAAATACTTTGAAGGTATGATTATTGGGTAGTCTGTGTTAAAAGCCTTATGTCAAAATGAATCACATGAGCCCATGAGCTAGACTCACAGGTAGTATGAAGTAAAGGAACACTGAGAAGGAAATGGAGGGTGGATTTCTTATTGGCACTATACAAGACAAGTTGACAGTGACATCATTATTTATAGAAGGGGGCAAGCACTGTAATGAAGGTTGACATTTTTTGCATTGTTTGTGAAATAAAAAGCTTCAAAGCTAGTTTTAGTGCTGCCGTCAGTTTAAAAAAAACCTGCCATTGTACTTTTATCATTAAATCTTAAACAAAAGCCATAATGACAGCCTGCTTTATGCATGACAGACAGGCCTGCTTGAATCCTGGCCTCATTACAGTAGCTGTAATTTTGTTAACACGGATCTAATGTACACAGGGATTAAGGAGAATCAAGGAAAAGGGAGCAAAAGAATATTTCTTTTTTTCCCACTTCCACGTCATCATGGGTCTGTCAGGTCAGGTGCTCTATCTGGCTGTCTCCAAGCAGCTTTCATGTGCTTTTGTGTTCTTAAGCAAACCCCTTCAGACTCCGGGCCGGACTAGAGCTGGTGTATCTTTAGACCGACCTCTTGCTTTGATCTCCCCTTCCTGCTTTCCATGCATTCTTTTGTGAAGAGCAGATTAATGGGGCAAAATGGCCTGCGTCTCTGTAATGGAGGATTATTTTCACCTATTGCCATATGGAGGACACAAGTAGTTACTGGGATTTACATTCTCCTTTAATCCCAAATCTGATGATGTAAAAACCTGAAGCAGCTGCCTAACGGCCAGCTTTTTTTTTTATAATAGATGATGCCTCGAACTCTTTATGACTAAAGGGGAGAAGATGTTTATGGAATGTTCATGAATCTGGCTCTAGGTTCTGTCTCTTGGCTGTGTGTTAATACTCAATATAAAGTCTTTTGATTCACACTAATTTTGAATGATGTTCCTCAGATCATCGGTGAGTTTGTAATAAGTAATCACATTTTAGTGGGGGATTGTCAAAAAAAAGGTAAATTTTCAAATTTTCTACCATTTTCATAATCAAGTCAAGAACATACACTTTAAAGCTATCAGACACTTTAGAATAAACATGTATTACAGTATGCACATCATCAAACATCAAATTGTTTATGCCATATAAATGCATTTCCAAGTATGATAATTGCACAAAAATAATTCTGTATGTTTGAGATACAGAGGACCCATAAAGGATAGCCGTCAGATTTGACACAGTGTGCAACGTCGAGACGTATAGAGTCTGTGAGTTCTCTCACTCTCTGCAGTGCTATCGAACATGGCAAAGCCCCACCAATGTCAAACATGAAGCGGAGCAGCCAAGCAAAGCCACATATTCACAGCTTGAGTTTCACTCTCCGCTTCCATACAAGCCGATAAAAACAGCCTAAAGCAGTCAAAAGAGTAATAGAAGTCAACAGGCGTGATTGGCTACCAGAGAACGCTGAACGTTAGTCAGTGCATCAGTCATGTGCATATACATTTCCATTCAACCTTTCAGTCAGCAACCATGACATATCAAGTTGGATATAAAAATATTACAGAAAATAACTAGCATATAAAGTACATTTAGTAAACTACATTAAGTATTTTCTGCAAAAAAGTGAGGCTCTTTAGTGACTGGCGTTGAACAGCCCTGTGCCACTTGTATATTTAAGGCCAATGATGAGACTTAAAGATTGTGGGTTGCTCAGAGGTGTAAGACTGGCTAAGGCAGGGTCACATAACTTTTGCATATAGAAAAATCAAACAAGAAATCTTTAGACACAGATGTACCAAAGCAAGTTACAGAGCTTCGTAGACAGTCAAGAAATGAAATGTACACAGCAACAGACAGATATTGATCTTCCTTCAGTTAGGAGACTCGTGAGAAAAGGAAGAGGAAGGTAAAACACTAGGTGGCGTGAGTCTGGGAGAACAACTGCACCCATGCAACCCATATAACACTCGTACATCCACCCACCCACACACCTATACAAACACACACGCGCGGACCAACAAGGCACACAAAGACACATTCCTTCTAAAAAAAACACACAAAAAAACAACTGTGAATCTGTTGCACTGCTGCTAACAAGGCATCTTTAACTAACTTTAATTTTCCCCGCTTACTCTCCCAAGTCCTTGCCAAGTGTGTGTATGAGTGTATGTGCGTGCATTCTTCAGTCCACATGCTAACGCTTTAATGTGACACAGCAGTATCCTAGTTTCCTTCTTGCAGTTCTCTCATATCACGTTTGTGTTTTCCTCTCTCAGTAGTTCTGGCAGCACTGCACAGCCATTTTTTCCTCTTGGCAACAGGATTGGTCACAAGCAGGGGATCAGAATCCTGCCAAGTCAGGTTCCCATCCAGCCGCTCTCTCCAGGGAGACCCAGAGAGCGAGAGAAGTGTGCACACACACACACACACACACACACACACACAAATACACACACACACAAATACACACACACAGAGGTGGCTTTTTGCCACTCAGGACTCTGGATAGATGCACGTCTCTTCTCAAAAAACTCTGAGCTGGAACTGCAAACGCTGTAAAACTCCAATCAGAGCTTCACACCGGTCCAAAGGTTCCAAAAGGGCCACAACTATGTGTCGCCTGCTCTTCTCCTAATTTGAATGACTAAGCGCTTTTAAAAGTCTGCTTTCACTGATGGCAGCTTTCAAATTTCTCCAGATTAATTGGTGCGTAGGTCATCCTTGGTGCAAAATCCTTCCTGAAGGGCACTGCAGGTGCATCACTGGGCGTCTGTGCCTGTTGGTAGTTATGAAGCAGCAGAATAATAGTGAGAGAGAGTCTAGAACCCTCTCCATAGTCTCAGTCTCCGTCGCTCATTCTCGACTTAGCACTGGGAGCACGGCTCGTGTTTCTCCTGTCTAATGGTCAACATGGGCTCCACTGGGGGTGCCGTAGCGGTGCCACCTGGGTAATGGGTGCTGTGGTAGGACACAGAGTGCTGGCTCTTCTTGGCAGCCAGGTGGTAGCGATGGCAGCACAGCGCCATGAGGAGCGTGACGGAGGCCAGCAGCACCAGTGCACCCCCTCCGGCTATAACGTAATACCAGTAGGTGGGCATGGGCTGCAGGGACACTGTAGTGTCTACAGTGGGATCACTCATGCCAGGAAGGACTCCCCCTGGTGGACAGACACAGAAAAGTTGGCTTGGGGTAGAGAAGCATGCAAACTGCATTGCTTAATGCCAGCTTGACTAATTTTATTATTGCTATATTTGTTATATTTGCTCTTTGCTCTGATTTTCTGCACAGAAATGAAACAGACAGTCGCTGCACACAGACAGGCAGATGTGCATGCATGTTGCCTCTCCCTAGCCCTTGCCATTTATGATTTGTTCAGGCTGATTCAAGCGTTTCCCAATTCTCACTGGACCAGATAAGGAGTTTTGTGATAATTTATGAGGTGTAACGAAACATTACATGAAGTTTTTTTTTTTTTTTTTAAGCTTGCGTTTCCATGTGTACAGCTTACTGCATTAAACTGACATAATAATAATAATAATAATAATAATAATAATAATAATAATAATAATAATAATAATAATAATAATAACAATACTCTATCACAATTGAGATCACAGAGCTTTCCTATTTGGTCATATGTTATTTACTGACAGGAACTGTCTACAAGAAAAGGCCAAATTCTCAGCTAGAGAGAGAGAGCTTTTATTAAAGTGTCATCGTGTATGGTTGTGTGTGAGTGAACGTGCACATGCATACACTAAAATCCTGAAGTGTTATGTGTCTGTGTGTGCCTGTTCTTTCATGCATGGATCAGTGCCAGCTTCGTCTCCCTCAAGCCAAACTCCTCCATGAACCCCATCCAGAATTGCACAGAAACAACTCACCCATCTTTCTTTCTTTCTTTCTTTCTTTCTTTCTTTCTTTCTTTCTTTCTTTCTTTCTTTCTTTCTCCCTCACACACACATCCACACAGAACCCAGCAAATCCTTGCCCCACCAACATCACCAGCTTCATCTAATCTCATTTTCTGTCTCTGAATTCAAAAGTAAAACAAGTGTGTAATTCAAGGTGTCCGTGTATCTGCCTCATTTCTCCAGGAGCTGTCTAAGGATACAGGCAGCCACTGAAACCAAAGTGAATTCCACTAAGAAGTCAGTCGCGCGTTTCTCCCAAGTCGAGAGCACTCCTTATATGGTGCTGAATTCATCCAAAGAGCCAGATATTGTGGATACAGAGAGAGGGAAACCTGGAGAGGTGTTGAGCCGAGGAATATGAGGCAGTGGAAAATATATGGAGAGAGAGTGAGATCGAGGAGTTCATGTGTGATGACAGTAGAGGAATATGTCATTAGAGAGCCTGTACACTAATATGGCTTATGGCACTGCTACACACTGAACCCACTGTCTCCATTCCTCACAACCTCTCATGCTGACTACAGAGCGATAACTCGTCTAAACTTCCTGTCGACAGCTGCCAGCTTGTTTAGGGTCAGGACAGTGCACTGGTGCTATATGTGCGGTGAAAAAGTGCTGGTGCTGCATCCACACGTATGCCGTGATCATCGCATTTCACCACAATACCAACCACAAAACATCACTGACTGTTTCACATGAAAAGACATTTACATGCTGGTATACTGTCCATGCTGCGAATGGCAAGGTAAAGATGATAACGGTGATGATGCCGGAGAGGACACAAACATCACAGACAACGGATCTGATTCAGCCTGCTGTAAACATGTGTACTGTATACGGAGCTCATATGCATTATGTCCATCATTATAAAGACACGAAACTCAACCAATAGATGGTCTTTGACAGAGCAAATCAGCTGCTGCAAGCTGTGCTGGGCAACAAGCAGGAAGCATAAATATCTGCACAGAAATGCAACATCCATAGCGTGGGAACATGACGAGAAAACTCACCAGTCATCTCCGGTGGGAATGCAGGGAAAGGTTCTGAAATCAGAGAAATATACAAAAAGATATTAGAGTGCAGAAAGAAGCAATTAATAGTAGAACACAAAACAAACCAAATGTCTGGTATAAATAATATAGATTGATCTATGATGGGCCACCTTTCATTGGCACTGAATTCTTAAAGGAATAATAGATTATTATTTTTAAACCCTGCATCTGGACAAAAGAAACTTCAAGCAAAGGGAAAAAACCAAAAAAAAAACAACAAGCCTTTTTCTTATGAACTCACTTATAATTAAAGCTTATGGTCAGTTGCTGAATTCTGTCAGTTAACCGTGTTAGGATGATGCAGGCATAAAAGAACATCTTACGAACCCTGTTTTTTGCACACTGAAGCAATACTGTAAAAGTAATTGCATTTTTAGGAGCTTTCCCTGAGGTTTTTGAGGTTTTGTGGTATCCACATGTAATCATAACCACAAAAATACACTGTTAATGCATAAGCACAAATTCCTCCAACTGGAAATGTATTCCAATCTCTGAAAGGACAAATTATACGGAGCTTAATTTACAAAACCCTTTGACTGCAAAATATACAAAGGCATTCTCCAAAAAAAAAAAAAACAAGAATTTTTGCACAAATGGTTATTGATGCCCTACCAACTTTCATCATATGTGATTTTCAGTTAAATATGCGTTCCTTTCGTTTCTTAGTACAGGGAAATGTTACTCAAACAAACCCAACATGATTGAGATGAGGTTGCAAAATGAAGGAGTATCCCTTTAAGAGCGAATGCCAGTTGACTAGAGCATAAAGCACGCCTTCTCGAGGCCCTTCAGATCTACACAAACACATTACAGTGTGGGGAATGGCTATGCTGATGACTGAAAAAAGAGTGGGAGAGGCTGGAAAACGAAGAGATAGACAACAGAGAGGAACAGGCGCCTGCGTGCTCTGCACATTCTCAGAAAACAGAAGGGGTGTTTAGAAAAGTCTGGAATGCAGACACAATTAGAAAAAGCTGTGCACAGAGAGCAGGGACTGATTTGGCATGGGTGCAAGCGCTGCTGTGTTCAAGCCGAACAGCACTAATTGATAAGAGTACCCCCAAAGCTCGGATTAAGAAAGAAAGTGTGCAATGTAACACGGATATTAATTATCAGGCCTTTTGTACATATCGCTTGTGAGAGAAAAGTCCACAGAGGAAGGCCCATGTTTTTTCTCTATAATAGGCACATGCATACAGAACTACTCTGCAAATGCTGACTTCTCTGTGTGTATCTACAAAAAAAATATTCATGACAGTCAAGACAGCTGTCTAATAATTCTCTGCCTCGACTCTGGAAGCTCTAATTGCAAACAAGAGAGGAGATGAAGAAAAATCTGATTAAACCCAGATTAGGATCAGTGCCCACAAGGCAAGTTTGACCTAGTTTCACTCATCAGTGCGAAGAGTGAACTTTTAAAGCTCACTCATTTTGCAGTGAACTTTAATGAGTCTGGGATGTCATAACAGGATATGTTCACCTGACAGGGATAAATAGATAAACATACAGAAGATGGAGGGGAAAAAAGAGGAGAAGAAAGGGGAATGGCCAAAATGTCGAACTTACCAATGCATTGTTCCAGCTCTGTGCTAGAACTCATGTGGATATTGTCGATCCAGATGTGGCCTAGACTGCCGTGCTCAAACAAGCCCTCGATGACAACCTGATAGAGCAAATAGTATCAATAACTGATCAGATATATTGTGGTATTAGTATTCTATTGAACATGAGAATATGTATTTATAATAATGTATACATTCTATACTATGACATACTTGTTACACTCTAGACCATGTTTTATTAATTAGTATAATATTGTCTATTAATATTAAAATCAAGGCCTTGAATTTGATATTGGCGGCTACAGGAAGCCAGAGGAAGGAGATGAAGACATGGCGTCTTTTGGGCTGGTTCAAACCCTTTAAACTCGTAGGATTCTTCAATAGGTCCAGTCATACATTCTTAACGCTCATAATTACAAACCTTTCCTATTAGTTTCACTGTAGTTACTGAATAATTCATAGCAGTTACAGAATAATATGCTTAGTATGCATATACGATGAATAAAGAGTTTGCAAGATTAAGGTGTCATTAATGGTCTACATGTAAAAAGGAAGCACTTTATCTGGTTGAATGTAAGATGAGGAAATTCAAGTTATAATCGAGAGCGCAGCAAAAAATGCACGACTGTAAATGTAAAACGAATGAAAATGTACATTAATTAGAGCCAGAGTGAACTTTATTGAATCCTGACACTCAGCTCTCAATGACTAATTACTCATTCTTTCGTACAATAATGTGGAAACAGCTAATGCCAACACTTGATAATGAGAAACCAAAAGAGCTCAAAGAGTCTCACACCTTCTCCTGTCTGAGAGATGAATCAGGACTCTGAGGAAGGAGCCGACAGACTACATCTCCTCACCTGGTACTCCTTAGGGGACTGAGGCAGGATGGTTCGTCCTTCTCTCCACGTGTGGTCATGGTCTGCTTTCAGAGTCCAGAGCAGGGTCTCGTCCTGATTGTCATTGCGAATCAGGACCTGCAGCTTTCCCTGTGCTTCTCCTGAGAGCTGGTAGCGGAAAAGCAGGCAGAGCGGCCCTTGTTCGGGTCCCACCACGGGGCTCAAAAGCTTCGCACGCTTATGCTCAGTCTTAGGACCCGCCTCCATATACAGGAAGCTGCCATAATCTGCAAAGGATGAGGATTGAGGAGGAGGCTAATGATAAAAGTGAGCGGACAATAAATTCATTGCAGGCCTGTTAGTGTTTGTGTGTGTCTGTGTTGTGAAAGAGAATGAGACAGATTATTTCTGTGCACCCAATGAATGCTGATGTCTGCCACCTTTTTTTGAATCGCTCAGCTCCCTGTAGCTTTCTGTGTGCAGTCTGAGAGGGTGTGAAAAGATTTGGCAGGGTCTGAACATGTGAACCCTCAGGACAGTCGGCAAGCCACAACTAATTGCACACACCCTGACTCATTAAAGTAAGACTGATGATTGCAAATGCAAACTTGTGTAACTTGTACATCACACACAGACACCAGTACTGCATGATAATGACTAAACCTAAGAATCTGGCTTATTTTGCTTATAAAAATAACATTCATTTATTTAAATTATTCATTCAATTTAGGCACTGACCAGTGTTATGAATGTTATTATTTTACCATTTCAAATCAAGCAAATGGGAAACCTCTTCTTCCATGGTACATTATAAGGCGTTATTTCTTCAAGTGAACACATTTTTGAACCAAATACCAGTCCATAGACTGTCCCAAAAAGGTAAAACACACGAATATGACAACTAGGTAATATTATCCAAGAATTAATACAAAAATATGATTTATTGTGCAGCATAAGTATGTATAATGATGTGTGTTGAATAGAAGATGATCTTATTCCCCTTATCGCAATCCTATCTGAATGTGCAGCAGACGATCTTTCCACTGGCGGAGTGGAATTAAGCCATGGTCTGCTGACAGGGCGACACAGTGGTCCTCTCACCAGCTGAGGGAAGTGTCACAGTGTCTTTTATTTGCAGCTCGACCACTATCATCACCACATCTGCACTAAACAGATCACGAGCTACAGAGTGCTGCCATCTCTATATTTAGGCCTCTTTGTGTCTCAGCATGGCTCAGTGAGTGGAACAACACTACAGTTTAGGAACTATTTAAAGAAACGATCGTGCTGTATCTCTTCATCTGTCAGCAGAGGAAATATGAATTCTGCGCTCATAAGAACTGCTGCTAATACGGTTGGGAAAGCACTGATGTCAATTCAGTGAGAAAAGACTCCAAAAAAATAAAAAATAAAAAATAGCTGGGCAATAATTAACATTTTTATTAATAATGACAATACCTTTGTTTTATTGATGCTATTTCTAAAGTAATCTGTTTGACTTTAACTTCAAGCAGCCAATCATGGCAATTCCAACAGGAGGAACAGGTGTGACTGGTTTAGCGTAGCCACCAATAAAAAAGGAGAAGGGGCGGGACTTATCCACCTTCAGTTAAATAAACAGTGCATGATTGGTCTAGTGTTAGTCATATAAATGAGCTGTGTAATCTGCATACTTTTTGTGCTTAAAAATCCATTTTAAAAGAAATGTTCTATATATGTTAAAATAAACTTGTTTCATTTAATTTGTCAACATTTAAAAAAAATCTGTCATCACATACAATAATGGCTATTAAGGCACTTTGAGTACATACAACCCCAATTCCAAAAATGTTGGGACATTGTGTAAAATGTAAATTAATGTTAATAAAAACGGAATGCAATGATTTGATTCTCTGACAGCTTCACATCTGGAAAGGCACCATCAATTCTGAATGGTATATACAGGTTTTAAACCAACATATGCTTCCAGATTCCATCCCATCTATACTTCTGAGAGACTCTGCCTCTCCAAGATACTCTTTCTATACCCAATCATGTTACTGACCTGTTGCCAATTAACCTAATTAGATGCAAAATGTTCATCCAGCTGTTTCTTTTTAGTAACAATTACTGTTCCAGCCTTTTGTTGCCCCGTCCCAGCTTTTTTGAGACGTGTTGCGGCCATCAAATTAGCAATTACTTTTTTTTTTTTTTTTTTCATTTCCTCAGTGATCTATGATCTATTGTGACTAACATATGGGTTTTACACAGCATCCCAACTAATTTGGAATTGGGGTTGTATTTATCTTTTAAACAGCCCAGCTCTGGAAACTTTGGAACAAGAAAGAAGTAAGAGAGAAATCTTTTCTACTTTGATAGAGACCATAATATAGTATTTATATCCCTTATCCTTGCTGAATCTTAAACAATTTAAATAGCTTTTCCCCCTGAACCCTATTACACTTGTCAAATTCTTTTCTTACCATAACTGTAATAGGTGTGAGTAATCTACTGGGTGTCTAATCAATAAGGATCAGTGCTTTATATCCTGGCAATAAGAATGAATTAGCCCTTTTTAAAGGAGCTTTACTGTAATTGGGTGGTTATTTAGCACAGTGATGTGCCTATAGAGAAGGAGCGGCACAGGACAGGCAGGTCGTTGAGCATCATTACAATGTTCCAGTAAAGTTAATTAAGCTGGAGGAACGTGTGCCCTCTCACCTCGACTCTTCTTCTAGTTACAACGTGAGGGTCTGAGAACATGCATAAAGAGTTCATGAATCATTATGTGAATAGAAACAGGTTGAGGCCTTCGTTTGGAAAAGGTTTGCAATGTAAAGTGACTATTCCCCTATGAGGAAAGAGGGAGGAAAAAAAGAGAGGGAAGGGAGGATACTGATTGGAAGGAGGAATGGGAGAAGATCTGATTTTGTAATGTTTTTAACAGATGAGAATTCTTTCCTATCAGCTTCTCATTCTGCCATTAAATACATTCGCAGATGGAAAAACAGAGCTAGCATTCTGACACGGGAGATCCTCGGGAGCAGGGGATATGCATATGTATATATGTGTGTGTGTGTGTGTGTGTATGTGACTTTGATGTTTACATGAAGAGCTTGCCCTTTTACTTCAAGTGGGATAAAATATGACAAGAGCTCTTTAAACAGGAGATAAGATGTGATAAAGTGACAAGAATTATTTTCAGACCTCAGCTATCACAATAATTACTCTTCAAGAATAACACAGGTTGCTGAAGCATAGTGTGTGCGTGTGTGTGTGTGTGTGTGTGTGTGTGTGTGTGTGTGTGTGTTTGTGTGTGTAATTTTTGCAAGGGCAAATGAAAGTCTTTATGAGTCACTGTGCATGCTGTTATTTATTGCTCGTCTACTTCCTTTACCTGCGGCCACACTAAATTAGATACACAGCCCTGGCGTTTAGACACATCACAGGTTTCTGTTCATACTGCTTCCTATCAATTATGATCAAATCTAATTATAGATAATCTCTAAGTATGATAGACATGTAGCCAATTGCCAGTGTAGGATATTGTTTCATTATGTCTGTATCAAAGATGGAAAGTGCAATAAGTGCACCAAATACATGGACACTTAATGTTAATATTCTGGGATTTATTTGTAACGTTATATGTTGCACATGTGTATAGGGTTGCTCTGTAAGTGAAAGATTTCCATACCGTCAGCTCCCAGGGGCAGGTCCAGACCAGGACTGGAGGGGCTATGCAGAGCCCAGTTCACATCACCTGTGGGGTCATGGGTCCAGCCGCACATATTTTGTTCAAAATCACACAATCCACCCAGAGAAGACACGGAGGTGGGAGCTAGAAAAAGGAGGAGAGAAATAGGGAGCAGAGAAACAGAAACAGGTTACACTCATTACCTTCAGAAAACCCATTTCCTGCCCTCTAAATTATACAATTATTCAAAAGTGCACGCTCACACACACACACAGTCTCTCTTTCATAGCTTTGATCAATGCCCACTGCTTCTAACCGGTGAAATCCATATTCCCGTTCCAGAAACTGAACTTAACAGGCCCTGAGAGGAATGATGCTCGCACTCTCTCTCTCTCTCTCTCTCTCTCTCTCTCTCTCTCTCTCTCTCTCTCGTTCTTTTTCAGTACTGTTGTTTAACACAGTAGTTCTTCAGGGATAATTCTCATATAATTAGGTGCACTGAATTTTATTATTCATTCTTTAATGATGTTACAGTGGTGGAGATCAGCATGAGCTGCATTTATAGTTATAATCAACTTATGATAGCTAACTTCAATAGCCTCTATTTATTTGAACTTGAACTGCAATTTTAATCAAAGTTAATATGATAAAATAATAAAATAAATATAGTAAATATGATACAAAATGATTCAAATATATATTTTAACATACGGCACCTGGTTTGGGTGGAAATCTCAGAAATAAAATGCTATAATAATAATAATAATAACAACAATTATAATGATGGCAGAAATTTTCCTATAATGTGGCTAATATGTAAATAGCTGGACGATATACGTAAAAGTAACCTGCGCCGAAATCATTAGCAGGTTTGTAAATTTTTTTAACACTGTATGAGATTTCCTGTTGACCTTCAGTCACTAGTCTAAATGTGTATAAAGTGTGTGTTGCTAAAACCTTTAAGATATTGACAGGTATATCTGAAGTGAAGTTCTCCAATTAAACTACAGAACTGTATAAATACCCAGCTTATGTCATTCCTATTCCTAGTTTCTCTCTCAAGTCACTGTCAGCACTTCCTATCCGGTGGCCCACTGCATGCTTGTTCCAAATAAACACATTGCTGTGTCGTTAAAAAGCTAATCTGGCTGCCACTCCAGTTATTTCTGTGCTCACTGTGAATGCTGACGTGCACCGCCTTTTTTTTCCCATCTCTCAGTTCCTATCAGCTCTAGATGCAGTCTGAGAGGGTGTGAAAAAGTTTGGCAGGGTCTGAGCATGTCAACACGTGGTAGCCACAACTCCCACAAAGACATATTGTGCAAATGAGTATCTACAATAAGTCCAATTACAGCATATGGACATTTGAGAAACTTTTACACATTATGTATATTCAACTGTAATTACAAATTTATGTATGCAGATGGATATTTTACAAAAAAGAGTATCTTATGGCTCAGTGCACACCGTGAAGAGTGCGGAGGCGGATTCCATATCTGCAGGTAGAGTTATTATGTGGCTCTTTTGAACTAGGAAGCATGAGCGAAAGAGAATATGAGAGGGATCTAAGCCAAGCAGAGCCACACTGGTCTCATCTATATGGAGCTGTGCACCAGCCCTCCATCAGCAATCAATCCAAACACAGGGCACAAACACTGCCAGGCTGCTTAGCATAATGTTAGCACTCCTGCTGCATACGACACATAAGTCTCCACAAACGTAGGCTCAATCTATTATTATCATGGGTGCTACACTGGCAGTTCTGCAGCAGTGATTTTAAAGTGTACTGTAAATAAAAGTCCAAAAAATTATGCAGTACTCCCTATTTCCTTCAAACAGCAACGTGCATACATGGGTGTGTCACATCCTCTTTCGTGAATCCCCTGAATACACTTACAAAATGACAAAAGGTCCCTAACTCTATAAGGAACAGGATGTGTTTCGGGACATATGGTTGTGTAATGCCATGCATTTAATCATCCAAAACACACAGACATGGGTAAGCATACACACAAACATGCACACACTCAACAATAGAAATGATGAACTCATTCTTCAATGTCAGGCTCGTACATGTATTGTACAGAACAGAATAACTGATAACATTTATTGATAGCTCTAATGAGGAGAGTTCAATGCATGCTGAGAACTCCCACAGTCCCGCTCAGCACTTTGGCAAATTTATCCTAGATGAAAATACAAGCTCTGGAGTGTCCTGATCGGTTGATTTGCCTTCAACTCACCTGGTATCCTCTGAGCTGTGGTGGTTTCTCCTTGCTGGGCCAGAGTTGGGGTGGCTGTGTCGGCAGTAGTGGTGGATTCTGAGACAGAGAGAAGGAACACATTTGGTGAAGATGCTATGGGTGAAAACGGAAAAAAAGGCAGCACGGGACTCATGGCCAGAGAATAACCTTTAGAACTTTACACTGCTGATAAATGAGTGTACTGTAGCCTCAGATATCATCCTATACACCTGGAAAGGTTTAATACCAGGTTATATATGAGAAGCTTAACTTCTACAGTAAAGAATCTCTCACACACACACACACACACACACACACACACACACACTAGCACAGATGGCTCCTGCTGCCACTGATGAATGTTCTAGCTTCAAGGACCTTGGAGTAGTAGTAGTACTACACACACACACACACACACACACACACACACAAACATGGGGAAGATCGCATGATGATACACACAAAGGAGGAAAAGAAATATTGCTCAAAAATACCCTGACTAAAACATACGCACACAGCTGGAAATCAATTCAAAGCACACAGCCCTCTGCAAGTGGTTAGTGAACGCTAATGCAGGATTAAACCAGCTCTTATTAGCCGAGTGGTAGGGGAGAGAGATAGGAGAGAGAGGGAGGTAGAGATGCCGAACGGGTGATGTAATTAAGCAGAAGGTTGAAGCTGAGTTTGAGTAGCATGAAAGAACACTGCCTCTTCCTTCTTAATCCTATTCACATCACTATGCCAGTCTGCAATCGTTCCCCATCCAATCCCCTCCCCCACCCCCACCTCCCATACAATTACTGACAGACCTCCAAAAGAGCCTTACCCTATTAGTGCCAGCCTTACAGCTTTACCCCATTACTGCCAGCTTTATAGGTTTACCTCCATCACAGCACCTGAGGCTGCGGCACAAACCCACATCAGCTCTTTTTATGGATCAGCAAAACCTGCCACCACAACCAACCCGCTGCCTCTCCGTCTCTCTTTCTTTTCCATGAGTCAGCATGGATCATTAAACTCTCTTTAGCCACTTTCAAACACGCACATTTACACAGGAATTCAACTGTAAATAATCGCAAAGGGGTTAACTGTGAGTGCAAGTTAAAATCCCGAGAAGATTGACACTGCAAAAGTAGAATTTACAGGAAATTACACATTACCAGGAAGCTGATATATTATTGAAAAAGAGGATTATGTCTTGATGACTATTTATTCGACGACCTGCTGAAATCTTTTGAGGTGGCTGATTTAAATCATTTGCACAATTGACAAGTGACAAAAGGACGAAACAAAGAATAAGAAGAACAATGGAAATGTCACGGGATTTGGTATATGTCACATCCCATATAACAAGACCTGCATGAAAAAGTGAACCTGTGCATCCTGGCATGCCAATGTCATGCATCCATGAACTAAACATTCTGTGTGAAGACACTAAATTTTGTGTTTTTCAGCAAAGAATCGATCACTGATAAAGGCTCACATCCTCATCGCTCTTTACTGCCTGACGGACATCTCAGTCTGGATGAGGGAACACCACCTTAAGCTCAACCTGGCTAAATCTGAGCTTCTCGTCATCCCAGCCTGTCCCTCAATCAACCACAATCTCACTGTACAGCTCAGCGCAACCACACTCAAGCCAACCAGGACGGCCAGGAACCTTGGTGTGACTCTTGATGACAGCTTGACCTTTACAGACCACATCTCAACAACCGCTCGGTCCTGTAGATTCATCCTGTTCAGCATCAATAAAAAACCAACCCTACCTCACCGAACAGACCACACAGATACTAGTCCAGGCTCTTGTTATTTCAAAACTGGACTACTGCAACTCACTACTTTCGGGCCTCCCAGCCAGCTCCATCAGACCTCTGCAGATGATTCAGGATGCTGCAGCATGCCTTGTCTTCAACCAGCCGAAAATAATCCAATGTCACACCCCTCTTCATCTCCCTCCACTGGCTTCCTGTAGCTGCCTACATCAAATTCAAGGCCTTGACGCTCACCTACAAGACCTTGTTTGGAACAGCACCCTCCTACCTCAGCTCTCTCCTGAAGGCTTACGTTCCCTCACGCAATCTGGGAACGATTAGCGACCGACGTTTAGTAGTTCCTACTCAGCGCGGCACAAGGTCCCTTTCCAGAACCTTCACACTAACTGTTCCTCAGTGGTGGAATGAACTTCCAACCTCAATCCGGACTGCAGATTCACTCACCATCTTCAAGAAACAGCTAAAGACCCACCTCTTCCATCAACACCTAACCAACTCATGAGAAGAGAGAAGAAAAAAAAAGGCACTTGCACCTCTACTCTGTGCACGTTGCTTCTTCTAGAACTCAATTAATGGATCTTGTATAGTAGCATTACCTGTATTGTTCTCTGCTTGATATCACTTTGCTTGTATTTCTCATTTGTAAGTCACTTTGGATAAAAGCGTCTGCTAAATGAATAAAATATAAATGTAATGTACTCACAACTCTTTCATTCCTTATCTTTTAAAATACGTGGTAAAACATGACATTAATGCAATCGCATAAAACATCCAGTTCGACATCCAGTCGCTATTAGAGCGCACTATTTGAAATCAGTCCCATCGTTCATGCTTTCAGACATAGAAAAACAAGCAGGTAAGTGACTAATGATTGTCAGCTCTTAGTTTCATTAGTGTCATTACTCTTTACAATTCACTGCTTAATTGGCAAATACGTGAGCAGCACTAGTAATCCAAATGGAACTTCAGGGGAACATGAAAAGAGAGGGCAGCTATGTAAATATATTATTAATATCTATAAGCAGGAGGGGACATGAAAGAGGAGCCCCAGCTGATTGGGTTTCTCACATTAAAGTCCATTAATTTGTTGCCCTTTACAAATGCAATTAACCCACAGCAAGAGCGGCATCTTGGGGAAGTGAGCTCAAACGCATGCAAACACACACACAGACATGCACACATGAACGTACTCTTCCATTCTCCTTTTGTAATTAGTAAGGGCAAGTGCCTCCTGTAGGATTCTCATACCCCTGTCCCCTCTTTGTGTAAAGGTCAACTGTATTCAGAGTATAAACACACTGTGCCTGTCAGTGGTGTCAGGAGAACGGTAGCCTCGAGAAAGACAGCCATGACAGACCTATTGCTTATAATGAAAATACAGCTTTTTTTTTAAACAGACAGCTTATCAACAACAAACTCAACGTACATCTTAGACATCTTTGCTATTACAAAACAGTTGACTCAATTTCAGACTGATGCAACATCTACGAGCATCACCTTGCTCCAGTTTTCTATTCAGCTCTGAACTGTGGACTCCACATAACTATGTGCACATGACCTGTTCGCTTTACACCAACTGCTCTGGCAAATATACTTATAGCTGTAGAGTGGAATATAAACATCATATTTCATGTGAGTAATGGAGAACACGCTCTGACATCATGAAAACTTTCCACCCTTTTCGGACGTTTTTGTCGTAGTTCAGACATTTCGGCGTCATTTTCTGTGAATGTACATATGATTAAAATCAAGTACAGTATACTGCCGACTTATAACTTTAACTTTGGTGAATGTCCCTCTGGGGTGAATAAAGTGATCTATCTATCTATCTATCTATCTATCTTAAAACTCGTTACTTGTAACTCACATAAAGAATAAAGAAAATAAAGAAGCAGATAAGCAACTAATGTGGCACACACATGCACACACCATGGACAATTTGGAAATGCCAGTCAGTCTACAAAGCATGTTTTTGAACTGGGGAAGGAAACTGGAGTACCCGGAGGAAACTCCTAAAGAACGGAGAGAACATGCAAACTTCAAACCCCCAACCTCGGAGTCATGGCCCCCTGGTAACTGAATAGTTACCATTTAATGCTTCTCACTTCTGACTAGCAGCACTGACACTTGCTCTGATCTTAAAGTGCAGAATATACGCATGCTTTTCTGTCCAACTGTCTTGAAATGTTTTGCTTTGTCATCAATATCATGTCAGACCAGAGGGTGAGTGAAAAATCTACAGTAACATGTGTGTGAGGCTTAGTTTGCATGCGTGGACTGACTGATAAGTGTGGTCATCCTTGCTCATGCAGTGGCTTAGATGTTGTTCAACCATCCCATCCTGAGATGGGGTAACAGCATTAACCCCCAGCTAACCTCTTTGCTTCCATGGCTATTGACTCAGCTCTTTCTGAGCAAGAGAGAGAAAAAGGTTTTCAATTATGCAGAAAACCTTTGAGTAAATCTGCACCTCTGGCAAACTGGAAGACAGGCAGAGAGAGAAACACTCGATGACTGTGTGCAGACTCTGGCAGAAAATGCTGCATGACCGAATAATCTGTTCTGTTCCCAGGAAGGAGTGCAGACCAATCAGGTCAGCAGATGAAGAGTGGGACTGAAAATCAGAAACTGATGTATAAATAGAGGTAAACAATAACAGAGAAAAGTGTGTGTGAGAGGGGATGAAAGTTCACCTGCAAGAGATTTGAGAAAATGCACGCACACACACACACACACACACACACACACACACACACACACACACACACCTAATTAAGCACTAAACAAGAGAGAGACAAAGCTTCTTGGTCTCCAGAATTCAATAACAAACAAATTTCCAAATGCATCAAGCCAATTTAAACATTCATATCTAATTAATTTCCAGACAATTCATGGCTGGTGTTTTGGAATGTTGGCTTTATATTCGTATTTGTTCTTCTTCAAGGAGGTTATTGTCTTGGATTCTTCTAACGGACTGCAACCTTCACACACATAAAAAGACACACGCACATGTTTGTCTTACTATCCTTCTAAAGACCTTCCACTGACATAATGCAGCTAATTATTGCTAGGTTAAACCTAAATCTCATACACACCTGAACGTCAGAACCCAAAAAGAAACATTCTGGCCTTTAAGGGTTTTTGAAAATATCACTTAATTTAAAATTTTTTTTTTTAAAGCCATTGTCCTGTTGGGGACCAGCCAAATATCTCCACATGGTCAAAACTGTCAGATATTACTATCCTTGTGAGGACATTTGGTTCCCTCCAAGGTATAATAAACATGCCCCCAACATACACACACACACACACACACACACACACCCAGAAAGGGAGAGAGCTGGCAGGCATGCTTGTTTGGGCTGTGATAAGGACTTTGCCCAAGAGCCAAGAAAACACAACAGCACATCATCACCAGGTGATAAATATCGTCTCCAAGAACATTTGAAAAACAGACTATTGATATTCATATTACACCGAGAGAAGAGAGAGATACTTTCCCTCCAAGATACAGAGATGCAAACAACAACACCAATATCCCAAACACATTCTGTTGAGGCCAGCAGCCAAAACACAACAACACGGACAGATAAAAAAAATACATGATATAACTAATGGAGAATGTATGAGAAATGCACATGGGGGGAAAAATGTGTCTTTTGCGAAGAATCTCATGTTTTTGTTCTGCTTCAATTCATACGGCTGTGAACAGACAGCGTGTACAGAAAGACTGCTGAACCAGAGTGTGTGTATGTGTGTGTAAGCCTGGGCCAGAAGCTAGTGCCCAGACCTAAACAGAAACATGTGTAAGATAACTTCAAAGAGCCAAAGCAAGCTGAAGGACAAGGTCTGATGTCTCCCACACCTACTCCTCTCATACAGAGATATGGACAGGGAGTGGGAGAGTTTTAATCTTCACCATGACATTCTCATAGTTTTACTGCTGAACTCGAAAGATGATTCTCATGAGTTATTTTAGGAGTGGCATGATGGCGCAGCAGGTAGAACTGCTGCATCATAGCTCCAGAGGCCTCGCTTTGATCCTCAGCTCAGGTTACAGTCAGTGTGGAATTCCGCATGTGGGTTTCTTCACGGTTCTCTGGTTTCCTCCCACCTCCCAAAATCATTCCATGAAGTGAACTGGCTACTCTAAACAACATCTCTTAAACATGCTCCTAAATTGTCCCATCCAGGGAGAAGTATTGCCTTGTGCCCAGCATTCCACAGGTATGCTCTGGATCCACCAAAACCCTGCCCAAGCAGTTAATCAAGATAAACATGCAAAAAAACAAAAACATATATACTTTTCATGACAGGAGAACGATCCTTGGCAAAGAGGAGCACAGTGATTGCAACATGATTAAATCTCATGCACTTATCCACCATCGGATAACTAAAAAATGTTTTCAAGATTATACCATCAGTCAGATTTACTCCTGTGAGACTTTCACAGGACTAGAAGGTACTAAACTAAACAATACTCACTCTGTCATTGACTGACAGCTAGAGCTGGCCACCCACACATGTGGGAATGTTCAGAGCTCTCTGATAGTTATTCACTTCCATTCTTTTCTTACTGTATCTCTCTCTTTGCTGTGACACTGTTTATTTCTTCACAGCAGGTTTAAACATGATGGCTGGGCAAGACATTTAGCGTTCAGACGCGTGGCCTTATAAACTTCGCAAAACAAGGACATGATGGAGAACTCTTTGATTTGGAGTGTCTATCAGCAGCTCCTGTAGAGGTCAGTGTTTTCTCTGTCTCATCTCACCCAGCAGTACAGGCAACTGTGGCAGGCCATAGTGTGGAGGCTGCTGATTAATAATAGAGAAACCAGTGTGATTGAAATAGTCCAAAGTCCTTCTGTGTGTCTTTCAGGTTTTCATACTCAGAAGTGGTTCTGAGGGGCTTTTACTTATTCATCTATTCATTATATCTGTCCCTCTCGCAATCATGTCCCCAGCTCTCCCTATGTTTCTCCTTGGAGGAAGCAGACATCCTTAAACCAGGTGAGTGCTCTCAGGATTGACTGTTTCTCTCACTCTGTATGTGTATGTGAGTTTTCAGTGTGCATCAGCGTGAATGTTCAGAGTGGCTTACTATACACTGTATTGTTTATAAGTGTGTGTCTATACTGTAAGTTGTTTATAAGCAGAAGCGTAAGAATGAAGTTCACAGATGGAGAAAAAAAAATTGCTGAAAATTTAAGATCCGATGTTCTAATTTCAAAATAAGCAAATTCCATAATTTAGTTTCAAATATATTTCTTAAGGTGTGCCCCAAATTGCATACTTATGCACTGTTCTACGCCATTCTGTAGTATAAATAGTGTGAGTAGTGTCCTCACCGAAAATTCCAACAAGAGGAAGTGCATTTCAAATACCCGTGATGTGCTCATTCACCAGAAGAAAAAAAGAAGTGTGGAACTTCATGCACTCTGAATTAAAGCACCAGTACACCATTGAAAGATTTCAATGATGATGAGTTGACAATAAAGTATATATTGCACAGAAAAATATATTTCTAGAGTAGTATATTTGATATTCAGTTAATATTATATATATATATA
>JAFFST010052511.1:10640-26523 GCA_022414735.1 Noturus placidus
GCTGCTTTGAGACAATGTACCATTGTAAAAAGCGCTATACAAATTGATAAAATTATTATTATTATAGTTTACTGCCTCCAAGGACCCTCCTAGTGCATTTTTTTCTTCACTGTGAATAGTCTCTTATGTGCAAATGTAAATTCACTCCTATTTATTCTAATACGTGTATATAGCCCTGCCTTCTGTACACAGCATTACCCCTCACGTAGCTGTACATAGCTTCTGTACCATGTCACTCTTTTCTGCCTAAAACTTATTGTGTCTTCTTTATTTTACTGTTTTTTTTAAATGCGTTTTGCTGTCATATTTGTGTAAGCATTCGAAGATTCACTTACCATATCAAATTTCTTCTGTGTGTGTGTGCGTGTGAAAGCTCATTCCAATTCTGATTCTCAATACAATTACTATGAGGCAGAATTAGGTGCGCCGGATGTTGCTTCGTAATGCATTGATAACTCAGACGATTCCGGAAGCTGCGTAGCTACATGAACATCGAGGTATTACATTCAAACTGTGAGAATGAGAAACGTCATAGGTGAAGGTAAGTCATAAGAAATTGAACATCCTAAATTTATAGATATGGAACACTTTTCCACAGCCATCTGTGGCTGTGAGTCAAGAGACCTAGTGATACTAGCTAAGCATAGGCATCTGTGAGCTCATGTATGTGGAAGAGGGATGATAGCACTATCCTCAGAGTGTGTTACACTGTTCTGTGATGAAGCATAGGAAACAATTTGAAAAAATGCTGAGGTTAACCTCACATGTCTCAGGGAGAGAACATATTCGCCAACACCCTCTCTGGTTGGTAGGTGTCGTGTGGTAAGGGAGAGCTAGGTAGTGGGTGACCAAATTGGGGAACAAATGGTGGGAAAGCCCCATGTTTACAACTAAAATGTAAACGCTTTTTTCATGTTTGCATTTCAGACACAGGTCACATGCATGTGCTAAAAATAAGGATTTAAATAAAGTCATATTTGAGTGTCACAATAACAAACGCTTCTCAGTTCTGGGGACAATCATATTCACACATTTTATAAGATTCAAAACTAATAATCAGATGAAGTGTCAATGACGACGTGTAGAACAGAAAAAAATATCATTAAAGAAACAGGCTTATAACAGGTTCCAATACAGGAGCAAGTGCTTCTTTTAGGACTACTGCTTAAGGGCTTGTTATATATATAGAACCACTTCTGAGAGCCGAATGAGACGAACCTCAGAAAGCCCTGAGCTTCCCTAGTATTTCAGAACAGTGGGAGGATTTCAACTATCAAACAGAGAAGAGGTCAGTAGTAAGCAGCAATACATTATATATGAAAGCGTATGTTTTGTTGTTATCCATTTAAATAAAAGGGCTGCACACTGAGACTGATAAAGATGCTCTTGTTTTTACACAGAATCACGAGGACTAATTGGAAATATTTATGTAAAAGCATGATTTGAGGCTATTGAACTTTCTCAGAGCATGATTAAGCCTGAACACTTACATGAATTTCCTTCAACTTGTCCACCCACTATTACGATTTAAACCTGAATGCACAGTCTTATTTTAAAATGCAGTAAGTCCCTTAACACTGATTTCAGGTAAACAACTGTGCTGACTTGAAAGCAAAATGCAGCTCCAATTGACCAACTTTATAAATAAAGAATTAAGCATGATTGGGCATGCTGTAATAGGAAATTAATCAACATCATGTTGGTGTGATGAGGCCCAATACTGTTGAGTTACTGTTACCACACCAACGTTGATTGTTTTGTCCCATAATACAAAGACTTTTTTCCTGAATATACTACATATATTTTATTTTATTATAGAACATCTTACTTTGTATCCATTTAAAGTTACATTATTTATAGTTATGGGATGTCCATGAAACGTTAGTTCTTATTATCATTTACTTTATAGAAGCTACAAATAGTTTAATCACCAGCCTTTCTTTTTCTTTTCTATTCAATTAATAAGACAAAAAACACAGCGTCTCATGCCCTTGAGCCCCAGGTCACGCCTAACGCCCATGAGCCCCAGGTCACGTCTCAGGCCTCCGAGCTCCAGACCACGGCTCAGGCCCGCGGGCTCCAAGACAAGTCTGAAGTCCGCGGAGCTCTGGCACATCTTCCTTGCTCAGCTGAGGTCGTCGCCAGGTCCCTCTGCTCAGCTGAGGACGGCGCTCAGCCCTCCTGCACCGCATCGTATGCCGCGCCGTTCCCCTCTTCTGCGGAGGTCGTCGCTCAGCCTTACTGCTCAACGGAGGACGCCGCTCAGTTTCTCTATTCCGCCGAGCATCTGTCACGGTTCTCCCTGGTGGCTGTACGCAGGTACTGCACCTTTGCTCTGCCGGAAGCAGAGTGCATGACAGTTCTCAACACGTGGACTGTGTTTATGTTTTTAAGTGTGTCTCCACCCCAGTTTGTCGGTAGACTCCATGTCCCAGCAGCCACTGTTCACTAGTAGTCACATGTCTTCCTGCACCTGTTTCACGTTGTGGTTAATGAGCACTAATGTGTGTGTGTGTATATATAGTCCTTGTTTTCACGTAGTCTTTGTCTTTCGTTGTTTAGACACACGTCTCTTTGTCACGGTGTTTCTGTATAGTATTCTTAGTGTTTGTTTAATGCCATAGTGTTTGTTTCATTCCATAGTGTTTATGTTGATTAGTGTTAGTGTCTTTGTTTCGTTGTTTTGTTCTTCGTTTTCAATAAATATCAAAACGCAAGTCAGCGCCTGCTTCCGCTTCAATCCCTAATTCGTGACTGTCAGACTATTGTAAATAATTTGTAGTGAGGATATGTTTCATTTTCAATCTTCATCTATTTGGCTAAAAACATGTAAATTACTTTACAAAAATAAAATGGCGTCACTTTGTATGTTTCGGTTACTCGTGCGTGCGTCTTGCTTATAACTATGCTTTTTACCTCTCTAGGAGAAATACATTTATTATTATATATTCCCTGTGATATAACAATCTGCTGTGATTATCACTTCTGAAGTGAGGGTGTCAGATACAGTCTCGGCTTTCACCGGTTTCCGCCTACACACGTCTTTACTGGCTAATGTGGAGCTGTGAGGCAAATTTAGGATAGTTGGTTTTCGGAAAAAACAACTTTCCAAACTGCCACATTCCTCTCCATCCCCCGCAGGTGTCGGAAGCCTGTTCGGATGTAAATTTATTTAGAGGCTTCAAAATAAATCCGTGTTCCTGGAAATCCCTGCAGGAGGGGAGAACAGCTGAATACAGCTCTTTAGAGCATGCTACTCTACTGCTGAGTAATGAATTATTTTCCCTACATGCATCATGCAGACACATGACCTGTGGAAAACAATTGCTGAGTTGATGATTAGAATTGCCCATACATCAATGTCCATATTACATAATACAGTTTAATTACTTGCACTGTGATGCTGTGAAAACCAGATGCCCGGGTAGTAAAACAATCATGCACGGGAATGGCCATCAGCATGCCCACATGCATGGACATCCACACCTAAACGGCAAATTATGACTTTTATAGCTAATCTGTTGTTGAGAGAAGAGTCTATAAATCCATCCAAGCGTACAGGGGCTGATGAGGCGCATTCTACAGCACCTCCTACATGAAGCAGCACAGCTCAGTCATTTAAAACTCCACAATGAGCCTTTATGTGTATGAATTGTGTACAGCTCCAGTGAACTGAATGAAGGGTGGGAAGGAGGCAATAAGAGAAGCAGCGTGTCTGTGTAGCAGTGATGATGACTTAATATAAAACACCAATATGGCTCTCACAACAGAATCAGGCTCCAAATGACAATATTAGCCAGTTTACAGCACCCCCTTTATTCACCCCCTTGAATTTTTCCACATCTTGTGGAGTTACAGCCTGGAACTGAAGTTGACTAACATGCATCTACACTAAATGGCCCATAATACTGACATGTGGAGAAAATCATTATAATTTGCAAAATTATTTAAAAATAATAAAAAACAACATAAAAGTTGGGATTGCATAAGTATTCACCCCCCATTTGCTGTGAAAATTTTAGCCATCATAAGTCTCATAAACTCATTAGTTGAACAGACTCCAATTGTATTCAATTCACACGTGTCACATAATCTCGTTATAAATACAACCAATACTAAGGAGCTTGACCAAAAGATAAACAAAAACAAACTGATAAAAACATGTCCCCAGGGAGGGGTGAATATTTACACACCCAACAGATTGAACAAACAGTCTGATTTTTTAACCTTTAATTAACCTTTTTTAGCCCCATTTTGCACCTTATAATTTTATCAACTATAAGATACATTTCAATTCCAGGTTGTAACACTACAATATGTGGAAATGGTCAAGGGGGTGAATACTTATGCAAGCCAATATAAAAACCTGTCTTCATGAACTCTGTCTGCTTTCAGACAATGTCAATATATATGTCATGTTACTGTATAAAGCAGCAGTTGCTATTTTAATCTCAGGGACATGGAAAAATGTAAGTGATCCAGGAGTGATATGATTTTGGAGCACATACTGTATAGGGATTCAGTGAGTAGCCAGGTTACATAATATACATGTTACGCTGAAGTTTCACCAAAATGGTGTGTGCCGTTTTCTGTAACAAAACAACATCTATTTGATAAAGTTTGCATTAACCCAGGGGTCTTCAACATTTTCCAGGCCAAGGACCCCCAAACTGATCGCGAGATAGAGCGGGGACCCCCTAATTATATATATTGTATGAAATTGTGTTATATCAAACTGGTACCAAAATTTTCACGACCCCCATGCAGTACCTCCGCGGACCCCCTAGGGGTTGCGGACCCCCTGTTGAAGACCTCCGCATTAACCTATTTGTAAACTGCTTACATACTGTAGACTTGCTACTCTAAGTGTTACGTAATTTGACAATATATGAGGTAAATTAATACTACTCTGTGTTAGAAATTATATTGGTAGCAGTGAGCTTTTTTCAACTCTAAGTAAGAAGTGAGAGAAAACATTAAGAAAATAGTAAGGATGGCTTTTACAAAGATTATTAATCTGCAAGGTTAATGTTCACCTCAGGCAAAGTTCATGCTAGAGGAAGCTACTGTGTTCTTCCCTCTTTCAAGTAAACTGGTCTATCTGCCTTGTAAACTTTATTCGCACTAGCCTTATTTTACAGAATGCTGCCTCTGTTTCTAAAAAAATAGTTCATTTCCATGCTAAAAGTGGAAAAAAGAAATGAAAATAACTAAAGTAAGGTCATGCTGTGAAAAGCTGATGCACAAAAAAATAAATAATGTGCATGAGTAATGTTACATAATCTCATAAATAACTGATACTCTCACAATGTTGTCCAATATATTTATTAGTTTGAAATTGAAGGTGTATCCATGATCAATCACAAAGGCCTTTATTCTTCAATTTGTTTCAAACTAACAGAAACTACAAAAATGATGGATAAAATATCTGGTTGGTATAATGTATACCTACAGTTGAGGTAAAAAGTTTACATATGCCTTGCAGAATCTGTAACATACTAATAATTAAAAAATAATAACAAATGGGAACATAAAAAAAATGCATTTTGTTGTTTATTTAGTTCCGCCCTGAATAAGTGATTTCACATAACATGTTTACATATAGTCCACAAGACAATAACTACATATACACAGATGAACCGGTTCAAAAGTTTACATACGCGTGATTATTAATACAGTGTGTTGTTACCTGAATGATCAGCGACTGTGTTTATGTTTTGTAAGAGTTGTTCATGAGTCTCTTGTTTGTCCTGAGCAGTTAAACTGCCCACTGTTCTTCAGAAAAATCCTCTAGGTCCATCACGTTCTTTGCTTTTCCAGCATCTTCTGCATATTTGACCCCTTTCCAACAGTGACTTTATGATGTTGAGATCCATCTTTTCACACTAAGGACAACCGAGCGACTATTACAAAAGGTGCAAACATTCACTGATGCTCAAAAAGGCAAAACGATACATTAAGAACCAGGGGGATGTAAACTTTCGAACAGTATGATCTGTGTAAATTGTTATTATTTTGTTTAAAGATGCTCCCTGGGATAGGCTCCAGGTTCCCCGTGACCCTGAAAAGGAGTAAGCGGTTGAAGATGGATGGATGGATGGATTTTTTTTTCCATTTAGTACTGCCCTTCAAACGTTACATAAGATATTTAAATGTTTCCCAGAAGACTTAATAATAATTTACACCAATTACATCCAAGAATCATACTTTACATTAACAATAACAAGGGTAATAATTCATAATCATAAGATGGGGAAAACATGTGAGAATCAAAAACAGGAAGAATAACAATTTACAAAACTTAGAGCAAGGTTTGGACTTAACAAGACAATAAACGCACGGTAAGATGATCCACAAAGACAATTTGTGGTTTAAAGCAACATCGTTGCAGAGAGCTGTGCTCATCTTTCGCGTAACAAGGTGGCTGTGGCTCAGTTGGTAGAGAGGGTTGTCCACTTATCGTAGGGTTGGCGGTTCGATTCCCGGCCCACATGACTCCACATGCCGAAGTGTCCTTGGGCAAGACACTGAACCCCAAGTTGCTCCCGATGGCACGCTAACGCCTTGCATGGCAGCTCTGCTACCATTGGTGTGTGAGTGTGTGTGAATGGGGGAATGACACACAGTGTAAAGCGCTTTGGATATAAGTGCGCCATTTACCATTTAACTACACTCACTCTCATTCTGAAGCAATGTTACAACGCCTTCTGTCTTCATTGAGACCAGCTCACACTAGACATGTAGCAGTTAAGCTTCAGTTGCTCTATGCATTTTATATATGCAGTAGATTTCCTTTTACTTAGTTTGAATGTGTATCTAAAATATAAAAATTGTAAATAGTTATCTAAATAGTCTGGAGTACTGGGACTTCATAAGAAGTGTCGGCAAGCAAAAACGTACTCAAGGGTATTCAGAAAAAATATTGCGTACAGGCGAATGTCAGTCTACTTTAAGCACTGGTACAGTTGAGTTCAGTGCTGTATTGTTTACCGAATTCTTCCCACATCGTCTTTTAGTAAGTTCATCCTGATGAGATCTTTATGTAACATGGTATGATGTAAAATTTACTAGAGTAAAATAGAGTAAAAAAAAACTAACGAATTTGTGCGTTTATTGCTTTGTTTTATAGAATGCAGGATCTGGTAAATGGCAAATAAAATGTTATCATGAATATACACTGCATTTTTTTTAATTGACACATATGCATAGAAATTTGTTCTTGTGAAATCTGGGAGATTTTACTGACATAATATAACACTTTTGGCTGCTGGTGTTGCAGAAAGCTCATTTAGATTGTTCATTTTCCACCAATCGGTTTTCAGATCAGCAATATTCTCCCTTTCTCCTTCACCTTATCAGCGCTGTACACACTCACACTCTCCAGGCTCTGATAAGAGCGTGTGTGTGTTTCCATTCTGCCACACTCTGCTGGTGTCCAAATCACAACAGGACCCCCATTATTCCAGACAAAGGCTTTGACCCTTCACTTTGGCACCCTCTGTACATAATAAGCCATCTTCACCACCTCCCCCACCCATCAGGTTCAACAGACCTTACTTCACTTTGTTAGTAGCTTTGTTTGTCTGATCACTGCTTCTACCATGATGTTAATTTCTAATGCTAAGGAACAGTGGCAGACACTGTGCATGTGAATAGAGAAGAGCCAGCAGGTCAGATTTCATATTGCTTCAAGCTGGCTGGCTGAGAGTGAGAGTGGTGTGTGTGCGTGTGTGTGTGTGTGTGTGTGTTTGTGAATGAGGCACAGCTAATGCAGGGATGATTAGAGTGATCGCAATCACATGCCGTGGGAGGTTATTGACAATGGAGGAGAAATGAGCGTCAAACTCATTTATCATCTGCTTTGGCGCTTGATAGCACAGCGTGCTCCTCTGCAGGAGAACAAACACTAACTAACATTCGATAAAGCGTTTAGAACTTCATGATCTTGGTGCCGGAGCACAACTGTGCCGTTCCTCTTAATAGAATTAAATAAGTGTGTCACTTGTCTTGTCAACGTCGGACGAACACGCTGTAGTGACAGGGCTTGGTGTTTCTGTCTTATATAGCAAAGGAACAGAAGGCTAAATATTTCATATGGAGGAAAGATTTGTATGAATTTTTCACATCCAGCATCATTTCACTCCCTTTTCCCTGCTCTTCCGACATAGGGAGCGCAAGTGCCTAATGGGATAACTGAGCATTTTACAGTGGCAAACAGCTTTTACACAGCTCCATAGAAGTCTCACAGCACTCTCGCTGAAGAAATTAGCAAGAAAGTTACATCATTCCAGCCTCACCGATGCACACTTATTATTGCTTATCAGCTACACAGATTCCATCCATCCATCCATCTTCAACCGCTTACTCCTTTTCAGGGTCACGGGGAACCTGGAGCCTATCCCAGGAGGCATCGGGCACAAGGCGGGGTACACCCTGGACAGAGTGCCAGTCCATCGCAGGGCACAATTACACACACACTCACATTCATACACTACGGACACTTTAGACACGCCAACCAACCTACCAGATTGCTTATCAAATACGGTCTGCTCGCAGCTAAGAATCCTGTTGCTAATAATTGTTGTTAGGAAAAACACAAACGTGAAATATTTTGAGGTTAAAACACAAGGTTATTAATTTCATTAATTACTGTTATCACCCCAAAGTTAATTCTTTTTCTAATCTTTTCATCCATCTTCTACTGCTTACTCCTTTTCAGGGTCACGGGGAAACCTGGAGCCTATCCCAGGGAGCATGGGGCACAAGGTGGGGTACACCCTGGACAGGGTGCCAATCCATCACAGGGCACAATAACATACACATATTTGGATATGCCAATCAGCCTACCATGCATGTCTGTGAGGGAGGAGACCGGAGTACCCAGCAGAAACCCCCGACGCACGGGGAGAACATGCAAACTCCACACACACATGGCCCCGGTGGGACACGAACCCCGAACCTTGGAGGCAAATGTGCTAAACACTAAGCCACCATAACTGCACATCCTGAAGGGTTTGCATCCCTCTTATCCCACTACAACATGCGACGATTACATTATAACATTATTTTAGTAACAAACAACATGCCATACTTTTATCCAATTATAGTTACATTTAATGTTAATGGAACGTCCCTGAGACAAGCTAGTCCCTGTTTTCACTTGCATTATAGCAGCTATAAACAGTCGTTCCCTTTCTTGTCAACATAATAGGTTAAAAAAAAAGAAGAAAAAAAAACACATTTTACCAAGAAACTTGTAAGCTGAGATTTTTGTGATTGTTGTGGCCAAAAATGCTTGATTTTGCTGCAGCTATTTTCTAAATTTGCGATGCAATTTGCAAGTGGGTTCTGTTGGTATACAGATGCCATTATTCAATCAAACAATGCCTTGAGATGTGCATGTGTGTGATGATTTAGGCATCCAGTTATGAGCATCATATAATAATTTTTGCTCAATATATTTGGTTAAATGCCTAAATACAACTGACCTTAACGCTTTATTCAGCAATCCTTGAATCACCATGGAGAGACCAACTGTGATGATCAGCACATGCACGGAGTTCTATAGACGTGGGCGACAGAAAACTAAGGCAAGTCTGAGTTCAGCGTGTATTAATTTTCCTGTCTGAGTGTCATGTTGTGTAACACCACTCTGACGCCGAGGCCCTTACACATCAGCCCTAAAGCAGATTTTCCCTCATAAACACAGGCGAGTGAATTATTATGCAGCTGAATGCTTGAAAATGGGTTTTTAAAAAACTGATAGGAGCTTAACGCTCCCGGGTGACCTCTGCGTGGACCGAAAAGCGGCTTTGTGCAACCCAACAGTACATAATTCCTCTCTAAACTAATGACACAGGGCCTGTGGCGAGCTTTTCCATTAGGACAGAAAAGCAATGCTATGACTGTCTACCTGACAGAAGGAACAAGGTATTTCATCACTATTGTGTGAGACTATTCATCCCAGTCACGCCATCCAAGAATGGTTTATTAATAGAGTCAGATGTCATTGGCTCATGTGTGTGTGTGCACATGTTTGTGTATTCAGATTGGATCTTTCAGGCAAAAACTCAGCCAATAACTTAGTTCTTTCACATTAATGTTACTCAGAGCACGTATGACATTTACACTGTGAAAGAGGGAGACAGAACAAAGATAGAACAGAGAACTAATGAACGAGAAAAGCAGTGTGAATTTAAAATAGGAAATGTGATTTGAATCAGAAGCATCTCAGGCGTTGGTAACCGTCTCTGGTTGCTTATACTGCAATATTAAACACAAGCAGTATTTCAACATGTTGTTATAGGAAAGCAATCAACGATGGGGTAGTGTGATGCGGACACCCCAAAGATGATTTATTTTCAACAAGAGCATCCCAAAGTGTGTTACTGCTCTTACACTGCAACAATTTGGAAGTCAAATTTTAATTTTAGTGACATTTCATTTGATTCGATTGGTTTCACCTTGAAATGATTTTTAAAACATGGCAAGGGATCTGAGACCATTCCTCCATACAGAATCTCTCCACATCCTACAAATTTCGAGTTCCCCTCTCTTGAGTTCACCCCACAGGTTTTCTATGGACTTCAAGTCAGGGGACTGGGCTGGCCATAGCAGAACCTTGATTTTGTGATCAGTAAACCATTTTTGTGATGATTTTACAGAATATATGAAGGGACGCAGACTAGATTCATTTCATCCTCCGAGGGAAGCGCGAGCGCAATGTATGTTTTGGATCGTTGTCCTGCTGAAAGATCCAACCACGGCCCATAATTTTCACTTTTCATCGGTCCATGATGCCATTATCCTAATAAAATGTCCAGGTCCTCTCACTGAAAAACCACCATCATATTTAACCGTGGGCATGAGGTAATTTTCTATATGGATACCTCTCCGTGTGTGCCAAAACCACCTCTGGTGTTTATTACCAAAAAAGCTCTATTTTGGTTTCATCTGACCATAGAACCCGATCCCATTTGAAGTTCCAGAAGAGCCTTGCAAACTGAAGACGCTTGAGTTTGTTTTTGGATGAGAGAAGAGGCTTTTGTGATCACTTGTGGTGATGTCGGTGACTTCAGATTGTAGTTTTGGAGACGTTCTGACCTCAAAACGCAACTAACTTCTGCAATTCTCCAGTTGTGATCCTTGGAGATTTTTTGGCCACTCAAACCATCGTCTTCACCTCTCATTGAGATGACATAGACACACATCATCTTCCATGTTGATTCATAACATTTCCAGTCGACTGAAACTTTTTAATTATTGCCCTGATGGTGGAAATGTGCATTTTCCAAGCTTGTGCTATTTTCTTATCGCCACTTCCCATTTTGTGAAGTTCAACAACCTTTTACCACACATCACAGCTCTATTCCTTGGTCTTACCCATTGTTATGAATGCCTAAAGGAATTTGTCCTATGTGTTACCACATATTTGTACCCCTGTGAAACAGGAAGTCATGCTTGAACAATTTCCTGTTCCTAGTCACCCAGGCATACTAAAATTTTTCAAACATACTTAAAATATATTTTTCTCAAATGAATTCATAGGGGTGCCAATAATTGTTGCACACCTATATTTATATTTAAGTTTATATATATATATATATATATATATATATATATATATATATATATATATATATATATATATAAAAACATGTGTTTTGTTAGCAATTGTTTGACAGCCATGAGAGCAGAGTATTTTTGTGGGGGGGTTTTAAACAAAAGATCAAAAGATTAAACAATAAAGAATTTTTCACAGCCTTCTTTGCTCATATTTACCAAGGGTGCCAATATTAGTGGAGGGTACTGGATATAATTATGTAGTAATATATTGTGTGTTGGCCCTGTGTTCTCCATTCTTAGAGGACTTATGAATTCTGGTCCTTTGTTTATGAAAATGAGGATGTTTTAAGCCCTACATTCTCCTCATCCTAAGGTTTAGTGTTGTTTTTTTTTTTTTTTTTTTGGTTTTTGGTTCAGTTACTGTACTTAGGCTACATACACTGTGAAAACAAACAAACCAAATAGCAAACTAATTAAAAGCATAAAATGTATCTCTGATTCAGACTATATAAGTAGACTAATAGGTGTAAACTTTACAGTTAGAGAATAACACTTATAGCTTTGATTTGTGTTAGTCACATAATTTTAATCCTTGAAGATCTCAGGACATATCAAGGGGTCCAGACTGACATTCCTCAAGCTCCCTATTCCTATTTTCTACTATTAGTTTCTCTGTAGCTACTGAATTATTCATAGTACTTGATGGTACACTTTAAGCTGAATAACAACAATACTTTATTGATGGATACTGATGGCTTTATTGATGGAATACATCAATTGTTCTACAGGCTTTCACTAAACGTGAGTGGGATTTTTCTCAGTACAGGAAAACGTCCATCTATCCATCCATTTTCTGTACTGCTTATCCTACACAGCGTCGTGGGGGTGCCTGGAGCCTATCCTAGGGAACTCGGGGTACAAAGTACAGGACACCCTGGACATGGGTGCCAACCCATCACAGGGTACACACATAAATGCCAAGCAGCCTAAAATGCATGTCTTTGGACTAGATGATGAAGCCAATTCTGCAAACTCTGAATACACAGGGTGGAGACAGGATTCGAACCCCAACAAATGACATGTGTGGCATCAGTGCTAACCACTAAGCCATCGTGCCCTCTACAGGGAAACGTCTAATCAAAAATACACTACAGTTGTGGTGTAGAAATATTCAGCTGAAAAATGCTTGAGAATTCGTTTAAAAATATCCTCACTAATCCCGCAATCCATTAAAAAGTAGGATGCCTTGGTAGGCAGCATTGTGAGATAAAGTCCAATTCTGAGCAACAAATGGACAGCTGGTTTTTTTTAAGATCCCTTATGTTGAACATCACTGCTTTATATATGATGACAATCCTGTCATTTTGATTGAGATGAAATATGCAAATATGACAGAATAATAATGTAAGTCCGTGTACATTTGTCTTTTTACTCATTTTAAATCAGAATGAACACACTGTTTAGACTCTTCCGTCTCTCTTTCTCTCTGATCTAGGGAGAGCCATCTGCCATCCACTGTGTGTCAGAGGGAAGGTAAGCAGGCATCCGCCCACCCAAAGCTAAGAAGTAAGTGTGTGTGTGTGTGTGTGTGTGTGTGTCCACAGCAGGTGACCGCTAACTGAACTACACCAAGTCAGACTGCTAGGCAGGAATTCTCAATCATTTTTTCCCCCTCATGCATTAGATATTTCATAGACTTCATTCACCTTAGCATTCTTTCCATAGAAATATGGATAAGAGATAACTGACACCATGAGTGATACAGTACATGAGATATCATATTATATGAAACAGGACTGCTTCATTATCACTGCTCGAAATTCCCCCACACACCCCTAATCCTGTATCTGAGAGGTGCTTCCTGTGATAACGGGATTGGCATGTAAATCAGAACTGGTTAGCGTGATGTTTATCAGAGAGTTCAAGACGTGAAGCGAAGATGTGAAAGACCTGACAAGAATTCGAGGCTCTCCACAGGGTTGTTTTTTTCCCCTTTAGCAGACAGAAGACAGAACACACCAGTGACTGAGACTCAAGACTTTCACAAGCTTGAGATCACACCTTCTTCTCTGAGAACGGCAGGATTCAGCTCTCACACACACACACACACACACACACACACACACACACACTGTGTGAGAAAAGCAGACAGAGTTCGGAGGTGTTTGGAGAGTAACAGCTGCCACTGGATCACTTGGGGCACTCAGCATTTTGCGCTCCACTGAAGAAGAATGCGGTTTAATTAGCAGTAACCTTTCTTGTATCCAGAGAGCAGTCTATCACATGGCTCTTAATACACACCCACACACAATTTGAGCTAGAGCTACAGTAATTATGGGCCATTATCACTATCAGAATTAAAGTCACCGAACTGTACTCTTGCTTGTCACTGCTGTGGTACCATTAAGAGCACATATTTTGTACCTTTAGTGTGTTTATATTTATTAAAGAATGACACACCTTACATTTTAAACAGATGTTCTGTTCTGTTCTGATGTTACAAAGAACCAGCTTCCATCTGCAACACTTACAGCTTTACTTCTGTCTGTTACAAAGTGCTGACACTGGAGACTCCTTCCATATATCCTAAATAATCGTATCTTCCAAAAAAAATAAATCGCCAAACCAACAAATACACATTGTTTTTTTTTTTTTGTTTTTTTTTTTTTTTAAAGGTTACATGTTTCAGGTTAAGCCTGAAAACATGAATATAGTAAATCTTTAAATGTATCAAGCTTAAGGACCACTTAAAGTTTAGTTTAGAAGCAAAGTAAAAGGTACACCACATAGACATTCCCAGGAAAAAGGAACCAAATTAAAGGTAACAAAAAAAAAAGATATATCCATGATGGTACCATGCCAAAAAGAAAAGTATATTTTGCTACCTTTATTTCTGAGAGATTAGGTTAGATTTCGCGTCCATGCCGTTGTAAGAAAAGGTACAAACACTAAGCACAGCCTTTTATTCTCATATTTATATTTATTCTCATATGTTGTGCAACCTTTGTTACAAACCTGCAAGCACTGTATCTATAATGTCATCTGCTGTCCAAAAAGTTATCTATCACTTCACAACCTGCTGCTGAAAACCCTCCAGAGACAATAATAATGCACACAGATTGAAAAACTGTCTTACCTCACTATCCACTGAAAACTCTGATTCAGAGCAATGAAAGAAATCCAAAGCAGAAGCAATCCTTTAAAGAAAATGTTGATAGATCCACATGTTGAGAGGACAGGTGTTGTTGTTTTTCTCTTTTTCCAGGTGTTACTGGATCATGAAGATAGGATGAAGATGAATTATTTTCTCTCAATCAGATCTCTCTCTCTCTCTCTCTCTCTCTCTCTCTCTCTCAGAGCAGGGAAGAAAGAGAGGGAAGACTCTCTTAAAAGAGTCAAGAAGTTCCAGGTTAATAAAAGTGGACTTCAGGCATGTGGGGGGTCGATCGGAGCCCCAGTGATGTCATGTGCCATGTTCATGCACACAGCACATCCAGACACATTCATTCATGCAAAGCACAGATGGAGAGATTGCTGAGGAATAAACACTCCTAAATCGCTTCTCTCTCTCTCTCTCTCTCTCTCTCTCTCTCTCTCTCTTCTTAGTTCAATGCTCTGTTACAGGCTCGCTGTTTCTTGCTCTCTGGTGTGTGCAGATCTGCTGCTGAAAAGCTTACTGAAGCCTTAGCCCTAAACCTTCCCCCTCTCTGCCCGCCCCTTTTATCGCAGCCAATCAGAAGAAAACTCCATCTCTTTCAGGGACCTCCCAAAACTCCACGCCTCTCCTTCCAATATTAATAACTAAACTGGTCCTGTACATTAAGGATGGGTCAGTATAACAATAATAATAATAATAATAATAATAATAATAATAATAATAATAATAATAATAATAACAATAATAATAATAAAGGAAATCTGTATTTTAAGTTCTCTATTTAAGATTTGTATTTTATTTTCATTTTCATTTTCATCCTCCATTATCCTTTATCCTCCCATCCTGTGCTCTATATACTTTAGTTTTCTTTAGCTTTATTCCACATATTCACCATTTCTATTTAGTGTATTTTATGTGTCTATATAAATCTTAAATCAATTAACAAAAAAAAACTTTATTAAAATGTTTACTGAGGTCAAAAGTTTGGACACAACTTGGCCTACATTTACCTAGTGCTAAGTCCATCACTGGCCTTGAACACACTCATACAAGGGTTTCTTTCATTTTTACTATTTTCACACATTTTAGTACAATAATATAGACATTACCATCATGATATATATATATATATATATATATATATATATATATGTGTATAAG
>JAFFST010052511.1:36502-57252 GCA_022414735.1 Noturus placidus
ACCTTCATTTACAAATTGCATTTTGTGTTTACTTGTGTTGTCCTTGACTATTGTTTAAATTGGTTTGATGTTCTGAAACACTTAAGTGTGACAAACATGCAAAGGAACAGGAAATGAGGAAGGGGGCAAACACTTTTTCACACCACTGTACACGTGGTTGATGCAAAGATATAGAAAGGAATGGAAAAAATCTTATGAATGGAATCAGATCATCAGATCTTATGGAAAATCTGATGATTGGATGGATAGATTGGAAAATACACAGAACGGTATGAAGTAGCAACAACATATTAATAATGCAACAACATATTAATAATTTTGAAATTCTCAAGCTCCTTTAATTCTTACCATATTTTGGTAAGAATTGCAGCAGCTTTAGGAATTCCTAATTGAAATTTCAGGAAAAAAGCGATGTATTTACCTTAATGTTTTTTAAGGCTCTGAATTTGCTCTCATTTGCCAATTATGTGAAATTGCATTAGATGTGTGAACACATTATGCCTACATACCCCATGGTCCTATTCATGGAAAGCCTGTAATGGTTAGCCTAAAAATAGCCTTATTTTGGCCGTCTTTTGCAGCAAATGAGTAACTGAAACATATATACCATTGCATTAAAAGCCCCCATAAGAAAAGAAATGTAAAGCGTCATTACCAAAAGAAATGAGGGCCATTGCAATAAAAGAAATGCAGAAATAAATTTTTTATGAGAACTATATCAATAGGACAGGCCAGTTGAAATTGACATATAACAACCAGAGCAAAACAGATTAGCTACCATTGTTAATAATGGAGCTCTGATTTTACATTTTCTGGCCCTGGGGACAAAATACATAAATAAGTATACACAGAAATGATTTCATTCCCCCTGGCCTGCCCTGATAATCTATGTGTATTGTTGTTTCAAATGATAATTAAGGCATTAAGTTTATTAAAATTTATTATGTCTGGACCATTTATTGCCTTTTGCACGTGGAGCTGGATTGACATGATTTTGGTTTCACTCCGGGCTACACGGAAGCTCTAATTTACCATTGAGTGAGAGTCTGATATATGCAATTAATCAGTCTTTCAGAATAAACTGTCACAGAACAAAATTCTCACTGTTGACAAGGAAATAAACGCTTTCAGTTCAATTGTGACAGTTAAATTGCATGACTGCATATGTGAAGGGAAACAGGCTACTGACGATTGGTGCTAGAGGTGATGACCAGTAACGGCTGGATGTGATATTAGAAGGGGATGCTAAATTATAATATCTATCAATAATATGACGGTGAAATTATTAGAAATTATGAGTAATGTATTATATGACAAGGTCTCAGTGATGGCATGATAAGAACGTGGGGCAAACCATTACACACACATGCGCGCACACACACACACACACACAGATGTCAGCATGATTTCTACTTTTTAAGTGTGTTTTTAAACAGAAACATTGCTAGAACCCTTTTTTTTAAATAAAAAACCCACTAAAAACAGTTCTTTAAATTTTGTATAAATTTCATTTTCTGTAAATTTTTACATTGATTGGACAATGTGTCCTTACTCTGCAAAGGATGATAGAATATACATAATTCATCTTGTTCATCACACCCATAACTGTATTTCACATGCACCTTCTCAATCACTGATGATGATGTGTTACGGATGAGTCAGCAACATGGACTCAAGTCTAAGGGCCACTTAACTCTATGTATGACTGATATGATATAAACCTGATATGACTATCAATGATAGGCTGCAGTCTGGTTTAGAAAGAAAGCAGCCCAAGCATCACATCCTCATACCATTCTGTGTGTTGTCTTTACAACCATTAGTGGTGCGGCTTTCTTTGGTTCCACAAAAGACAAAAATAATTTAAATCATTTGTTAACAGCAAATATCCTGATTTAGATGCCAAAAATAAAACCACTGATGTCTATTTATCATAGAACAACATGGGGATTTAGCAATACTGGCACATTTATACTAGCTGCCCCTGGTAATGACAGTTTACTCTATTTTACAAAGCTAACTCATGGGTTGCATTTCATTTGAAGGTTATAACTCATCCATAAGCAGTGAACAACATATTATGGAGAAGTGCACAAGAGATGAAAATTTGATGTTAGTATTTCAACAACGGCATGAGAAACAAGGTTTTTAAAGTACTAGTTTACACATGTTTATGATGTAGTATTTGTAATGCAAAACCTGTGAGACAGGCACTTGTTGGAGAACCACAAATGGCAGTTATATGAAAAATGTTGAAACTCATTGTAGTGATATTCACAGTTTATAAAGCATCTAATGTCATCTGAGAATCAATTATCATATAGCATATTCATGCATTATTTTAAAATACATGAGTTATGAAGTGGTTATGCAATGTACCTGATTTCTGATGTTCTTCCAAATCTACTGCAACATAAAATCCATCTACTGCGTGCACCATCATAATTATGAAAGTGAGCTCTGATAGTGCCTTACCAAATGTGCTAATATCAGAAGAAAAGGCATTAAACATTCCCTCCATTTTCCTCTTCGTTTTGTAAAGCAGAGATTTAGAGGGCTGTTTAGTGCTTGTGGCTATGAATGTACCTCAAGCTTCATTTGATGTGTGGCCATTTTGTGTTTACCACATTTATGGTCTCGCCATTTTTGGAGCGCACTGGGGAAATAAAAATAATGCACTGTTTCTTTTTTTTTTTACAAACTGTTAGGTTGCAGTCTTTTTTCCACAGGGCCAGTGTAGCATCTGGAACTGCTTGGATTCAGTTCCTTGCTCAAGAGTACTGAGTTGAAATCAGACCAGAGAGGATACTTTACATCAGTGGGGTCCATGAAGCATAGCCAGGGGGTCCATATTCTTTTTTTATTTTATTACAGTGGTGGAAAACACAACCCACCATGATCAAAGTAGTTCTTATAGCTATTAGTCTATTTGACTGGTCATTTGAATGGAATACGTTTCATTCAATCCTCAATAACAACTCGGACTTAATGTGTTCTCTCAGTGGAAAATTCTATAGCTCCAGTAAAAATACAGAACATTATTATGTTTTATATATTATATTATATATTTAATTGATAAACTTTATGCAATTGGATTGTGTTCATAAAATAAATCTCATCTACGGGGTCTGTGGAATTTATTCAATAGTTAAGGCTGCAAAACGTTGAGAGCCCCTGGTTTCCGTGACTCATTATGCACATCAATTCAGTAGAAGAATGTTTTATGGGCTATCATTGTCAAAAAACATATTATGGGGTAATCCTGCAGGACAGCAACACATTTCAATGCGCCTGTAATGCCTTCAATGCAAACACATCATTCCAATGTGCTGTCCAGACCCATGTTTTAAATGTCTGGAAATCTTATTGACTATCGCAGTGTAATACATTAATGGGAAGAAGTTAAAGTTGAAGTCATAAGTTTATATATGCCTTGCAGAATCTGTGAAACGTTAATAATAAAAAATAATAATAATAAGAGCGATCATCTATCTATCTATCACCGATTAGTCGAGACCGACCGTCGGTCACTTTATGGCCCACGTATGTCATCAACACGAACCACAAAGCATGTCGGCAGAAGTAGTGGGGTAGTTTGCCATTGCTTACCCCACCCCAGTCACACGGCTGGGTACACAAACTCACACACCCATTCACACACTACGGACAATTTAGACACGCCAATCAGCCTACCATGCATGTCTTTGGACCGGGGGAGGAAACCGGAGTACCCGGAGGAAACCCCCGACACACGGGGAGAACATGCAAACTCCGCACACACATGGCCCTGGCGGGACTCGAACCCCGGACCCTGGAGGTGTGAGGCGAACGTGCTAACCACCAAGCCACCGTGCGCCCCTAAGAGTGATCATACAACTTGCATTTTGCTTTTATTTAGTCCTGCCGTGAAGACGTTATTTCACATAAAAGATGTTTACATATAGTCCACAAGACACAATAATAACTGAATAATTGAAACTCTAAGTACAACTGAAGGACTCATACACAACTATTAGAAAAGGAGCAAACATTCATTGATTCTCAAGAAGGCAACACAATACATTAAGAGCCAAATATTAGAAACAACACAACTTTTATTTGAGTTTGTGTATCGCTATGTGTTTAACCATGAGGTGCTTGCAGGAGAGTTATATTATGACTTTCCTCTAAATTTCGCTCAGTTTTGTCAGTGTTTCTAAGCTAATTAATCCACCTGCTTGTTTGTTGTATCTACTTGTCCTCTGGGCAACTATGAATAAAAAAATAAAAATAAAAGCTTGGATAGAATGTGTGCTTGTGCTTGTGATTTTCCCACCCATTGGAGCACATTGACAGAAGTGGTTTCTATTTACTAAATACCCACATGGCTCCAGCAGCTTGTCTTTATTAATTAACAATTTAATAATTTTATCTATTTGTATAGCGCTTTTTACAATGGTACATTGTCTCAAAGCAGCTTTACAGAAATATCATTTTACATTTACAAGCGACTTACTAATGAGAGCACATTCACACACCAATGGTAGCAGAGCTGCCATGCAAGGTGCTAGCTTGCCATTGGGGGCAACTTACGGTTCAGTGTCTTGCCCAAGGACACTTCGGCATGGGATCACCCGGGCCGGGATTCGAACCACCAACCCCACGATTAGTGGATTAGTGGACAACCAGCTCTACTGACTGAGCCACAGCCGCCCCAAAAATTAACACCAACCTTAAATAACCCTTTACACCGATGACAAATTATTATATATAACAAACCCATCAACTTCTCTTCCACCAGTATATGATCTTATTAACAGATGCCGCAATGTGTCTAGTTATTCTATCAATATGAAATCCTTCTGTTGTCCTAGCCACACTGGGATGCTAATGCTAGGGATGTACCCTTCAAAGCAACCTTTAAAATATGTAGGAATCCACATACCTTCCAAATTTCAAGATCTCTTTAAACTTAATTTCATACAATTACCTCAATTAATAAAAAATAAAAAAAACTAATAAAAAAAGTAATTAAAATATTTCTAAAATGAATGATCTTTTTTCAATGACCCCTGTTAATTCACCCTATAATTGGCTCTCGTCCCTCAATTCAGCTGTTTAAGCTACTACAAAAAATGTAAATAACTCTGGCAAGATATCTTGTTCAGATATCCCTTGGGGTACAAATTCTAAGGATTATTTTTCTATCTAAACAGAAAAAAAAAAAAAAAAAAAAACAATACAACCACTTCACAGTTAGACAGAACAAACAATAGCCCATGATTTGCTTTTGAAAGACTTATCATTTATAGATCGTTCCTTTAACACCCATCCTTGTTTCAAAAGCAACACTGTTCATGCCAGTCTGACCATATGGTGGAAAGCTAATACAATACTGAACAGTAATCACTCACTTTCCACTCTGACAGAACTATGGCACAACCCATAATATTTCTGCCATGGAAAGACAGACCAGTTTGAAACATCTACTGTATTCAATGTCAGCTTGCTCACAACCTTTGAACCAGTTACAGGACAAATATAACAAACCTCACCACTGTTTGTTTTTTTCAATATGTTCAATATGTTCTTTCAGAAAGAAATCATGAAGGGAAAAAATCAATTTCCATCATTTTCAGTGGAATCCCCCTAAGCTCTACTAGAAATAAATGGTGCACTTATATAGCGCTTTTATCCAAAGCACATTACACTGTGTCTCATTCACCCACACACTCACAGTAGTTGAGCTTCCATGCAAGGTGTTAACTTGCCATCGGGGGCAACTTAGTGTCCAGTGTCTTGCCCAAGGACACTTTGGCATGAGATCACCCGGGCCGGGATTCGAACCACCAACCCCACGATTAATGGATTACTGGACAACCCGCTCTATCGACTGAGCCACAGCCACCAATTCATGACGACAGGACAGCAACAAATGTAAACTATACCCAGATTCCATAGATGATCATTTTTATTCTCTCTGTTAATGTCTTGAGCAGGCCATCTGAGATCCTCAGCATCAGCATCCCACACTGCCTCTCCATCAGAATATTCATCTATCATCATAACACCAACCATTTATGCAGACAACACTAGCAATAGCCAAAAATGTCATATTAGTGAGCTGGAAAGATATCCTCTCTCCACTAGGTTAACATCCTACCATACCACTGAGCATTAGAAAAATTCACAGCAGCTGTTAGAAACAGAAACAAATTTAAACAGTTGGTTTCCACTGATGGGGGCTGTTTCCAGAGAGAACACTATTGAACAATACTCCAGTGGAAAAAGCCAAAGAGCCATAGCAAAGACCTTAAACATCCCTGTCAATACAGTTGGTTTGATAATATGCAGGTGGAAAGCTTACAGAACCACAACTAATATTCCCTGGATAAGTGTGCCATGCACAATTTAAGAGAGAAGTCAACAGTCAGCACAACCTGAAAGCAGCAGGGACAATAGCTACACAGAGAACAGTACGAACTGTATAACTTTATAACAAAGTACTAATAATGATCATTTGTGGTGTTTGATCCTATCAGGTAATCAGATAATTTGTGGTGTCTGACCCTTTTTACCCTATCATTTTACATTTTATTCATTTAGCAGACGCTTTTATCCAAAGCGACTTACAAATGAGACACACTCACACAGAGCTGCATGCAAGGTGCTAGCTTGCCATCGGGGGCAACTTAGGGTTCAGTGTCTTGCCCAAGGACATTCGGCATGGGATCACCCGGGCCGGGATTCGAACCACCAACCCCACGATTAGAGGATCAGTAGACAACCCGCTCTACCGACTGATCCACAGCCGCCCTATCAGTTTCAGTTTCAAGTACAAAAAGTACAGTTTTCATAGCTGTGCCAGTTTGTTGTACTAACTCCTCTCTAACAGGGTTTTATCTTGTGTTCTTAGACCCTGAACCATTTATACTAGTCTGAGAATGTTTTGGATGGAGACTACATAGCACTTTGATAAGGCTCTCTGTATAATGCTGTAAGTAATGTAAAGGTTATTGACAGCCGCCTTTAAAAAAACTTTTAAAATCTTTTGTTAGTAAATTATCAGGCCTTGCTTTCATAGCACTCCTTCTACAGTGTTCTACCATGTGCCATCTGCATGATGGGAGACTGCGAGAACTCAGCAGGAGGTGTCGGCTCACAGCGAGCACGATAGCAAGCTGCTCTGCATGTTCAAAAGCAGATAGCAGTAAGAGATTCCTGCTGTGAGAGGGAGAAAAAAGGAGACGCCCACCACAGGCATGCTGTAGATTCACACATAATTGCACACTCAAAGCCAAGTACTTGGGATTACATTTTAAAACAATAACGGTTTCTACAACAAAAAAAATCTCTTTGCCACTCTTTGTCTCTATTCACTCTTTGTTTTATCCTGTTAACTCCTATTTATTTGAATTCAAAAACATGTTTTAAAATTAAAGAAAGTGATCATATCAACAAAAATATCTAAATGCAAATTATGCTTTTTTGTGTTTTTTTTTTTTTGTACAATAATTTGATCAAAACATTTGCACACACTTAAATAATCTAATAATAGGATAAAGCTTTGGTTTGGCTACACAAACCAATCGATAATACAATTTCGTTCTTATGCACCTGTACACCCAGCTTGCAACTCGTGAATTTTTTTTTTTAGATCTAGCCCTTCCGTACATTCAATTCCATTCAGAAAACTTTTACAATCATTTACAATGTGGACATTATCCATCCATCCATCCATCTTCAACCGCTCACTCCTTTTCAGGGTCACGGGGAACCTGGAGCCTATCCCAGGAGGCATCGGGCACAAGGCGGGGTACACCCTGGACAGGGTGCCAGTCCATCGCAGGGCACAATCACATACACACTCACAGTCATACACTACGGACACTTTAGACACGCCAATCAACCTACCATGCATGTCTTTGGACTGGGGGAGGAAACCGGAGTACCCGGAGGAAACCCCCGACGCACGGGGAGAACATGCAAACTCCGCACACACATGGCCCCGACGGGACTCGAACCCTGGACCCTGGAGGTGTGAGGCGAACGTGCTAACCACTAAGATGTGGACATTATTCATTACATAAAGAATTAAACAACAGGGCATGCTGTTATAGGAAAACATTCAGTTTTGGGATGGTATGTTAGCATCACAATTTTTTTCCCAATAACAGCACATCCTGAATTTTTCATTATGTAAAGAATGACACATCATACATTTTCTGTATCTACAGTTATGTTCAATGTTGTGGACCATCCGCTATCTCTTCCCAGGTTAAGCAACACCATGCACAAATCCATCCACATGATGTAAACAAAAATGTGATTCATCAAACTAGGCCACCTTCTTCCATTGCTCCATGGTCCAGTTCTGGTGTTCACATGCCAATTGAAGACACTTTCAGCAGTGGACAGGGATCAGGATGGGCCCCTCTGACCGGTCTGCAGCTACGCAGCCACCGCTTCCTTGTATGTTCTGACACATTTCTATCAGAGCCAGCATTAACTTTTTCAACCATTTGTGCTACAGTAGCTCTTCTCAGGTATCAGACCAGTCGGGCTAGCCTTCACTCATCACACGCATCAATGAGCATCAGGCACCCAACACCCTGTCGCCTTACTTGGACCACTTTCGGTAGGTACTAACCACTGCATACCGGGAACACCTCACATGACCTGTCGTTTTGGAGATGCTCTTACCTAGTGTCTAGCCATAAAAATTTGGCTCTTGTCAAAGTCGCTCAGACCCTTACTTTTGCCCATTTTTCCTGATTCTAACAGATTGACTTCAAGTATTTGTTGTCAAATATATCCTACCCCTTGACAGGTGCCATTGTAACCAGATAATCAATGTTATTCCCTTCACCTGTGTGTGGTTTTAATGTTATGGCTGATCGGTGTATGTTGTAGCTGCTATAAACAGTCATTCCCTTAGCAGCCTCTCTTTTTCTTGCTTGAAGTTAATAAGACATGTTGAAAAACTTAAAGTTGCAGCTTTACATCTGACTGGTACTAAGCACTGACATCTGATACCCTTTCCAAAAATGCTAAATAATTGTCATATCATAGAACTTCACTTTATCAATGATTACAAGCACATTTTAATGTGTTGATGTGGAATGTCTGCCATTCGGGTGCCTGTGTAAGTACTACTGAAATGATAACACATTAGATAGATCAAATTAATATAAACCTGTGATCTGTCTTGCAGCCAGTAATGCTCTCAGAGCTTCTGTTATTCAAATTCACCCAGATTACTGATTCTCATTTTAAACCAACTTACATAAATCTGTGATATGTAACTTACTACTAAAGAAATCTGTAACATTACCTACGAATGTAAAACAGCAACTCTATGTTATAAATTTACCTAATTGCCTAATCTTCCATCAAAATCAAATCAGGAAGCAAATTCAGCCATATGTCTATGTCAATTCTATTCTAATGGCTATAAATCAAACCCAAATAATGGTCACACCACTTGTGTTAGCAGTTCATCTGCCTAATAGGATTTTCTTGTTAGCAGTGGTGGTCTGGAAGGCCCAGATGGTTCTCCATTGTAATAAACTCGCTAAAGAAGTTCTGGAGCCTATCCCGGGAACACTGGCGTGAGGCAGGAATACACCCCTGATGGGACACCAGTCCTTTGCAGAGCTCCGTCCACACATATATCACACACTCATTCACACCGAAGGGCAATTTAGAGTTGCCAATCTACCTGCCAGCTGGTGGGAATCAGCTGTACAACCTGGAAGAAACCCATTTATGCACAGAGAGAACATGCACAGAAAGACCACACAGACACTTACCCAAGCTCAGGATTAAACTGGAGATCCTGGAGCTGTGGGGCACCAAATGATGCCTGATCTGTCACTGTGCTGGAGTTACTGCTAATGTATTTATACTTTTTTTTTTTCCTGACCATTTTCTTTCTTATTTGGTCACCTGCCAAATCCCACCCACTAGTTAACTCTCCTCTATTATACAAAAGCTACCAACTGGTGGAAAACATGTTTCCTCCGAGACAGGAAGCCAACCACTTCATATTTATGAACTGCTGCATCACATTCAGGTAAAAGTGCTATATATCCTCTTCTGCATACATGATTGTCTAGTGTCAATCTCAGAAGTGGGAGGGAGAGAGAGAGAGAGAGAGAGTATGCCATCTTTTCTACACAAACAGCAGGGCCAATTTTGCTCTATTGACTTCCAGAAAAGGATGGCTGTCGAATGGGTGGGATTTAAATCTAAATCTCCTGACTATAGGGCAAAATATTTTCTGTTGTGCCACTTGGGAGCCTCTTAACTGTCAAATATTTACTTTTGGAGTTTACAAATTGCATTCTACCAAACTAAATGTTTGGTCACGTCTAGACATGTTTTTTTAAACTGTTTTTTTTATCTGTATATTTGTCTGTTTGTTTGTCTGTTTGTTTGTTTGTTTGTCTGTTTGTTTGTCTGTCTGTTTGTTTGTCTGTCTGTTTTTGTTTGTTTGTCTGTTTGTTTGTTTGTTTGTTTGTTTTTTACAACTTTTTCTATTATAGAATAATAACAAAGACAATATCAAATCCTTTATAAGAAAAAAACAAAAAAAAAAAACATGGAATTAGGCAGTGAACAAGAAAAGTGTTCAAATCATAAGTGCATCAATCAAAACAATTTTATACCATAAATTCTTAACAGCTTTGCACACTCTTCATCGTGTGAATCAGCTTCATGAGGGAGCTTCACCCAGGAGGCTTGCTTAAATTTCCACATAGGCAGAGCTCCCCATTTCTTCTCCTGTCTTTTAAATGAAAAGTACTTGTTTGTGGAACCAATTTCTATAATACATGGGCATTAACTTCATTACTGAAATTTGTCTCAGGAATGTATTTTAACCCTTATCTTTTTTCCAAATGAGAAAAGGCCCTTTCCAATTAAAAAGGGTTTTTCCACAGATTATGATTGCAGCCTAGTTCAATTAGGTAAATATGAGGTGCTCCACTTCTGATGTAATTCTTTTATTACAGTTATTTTTATTTATGAAATTTCCATGCAAAGAACCCAAACCAGTTACAATGTATTAAGACTGAAAACATTTTCTAGCATCCAATTAACATTATTTTGAATAGATCATTGTGATTATTGTGACTGACTCATTTTAAACCCATTAGATTGACGTGGCCTTTCGATTAGGCTATGAACTATAATAAGACATAAATAAATAAACTCAATAATTGTCTACCCTGTCGTCATATCATAAATAATCATAAACTTTCAGGCGGACGCACTTTGCAGATCATTCCTGCTTTCATCTTCTCTCTTTTTACCTGCATTCCTCATCTTTTACATCTTTTGATTGATTCATTTTCTATAACAGCAGCTCTGACAGTAGTTCCCACCTTTATTAATGCACAGGTTTATATTAATGCACTTGCTCTAATACATTATTGTTTCTATTGTAACAAATTTCTTAGGGACTTGTATGGCAGATGTGCCACATAAATTCTATTTTTTTTAAGTGAAACAACAACAACAATAACAACAAAACATTTTTTGTGAGGAAATGTTTATTTAGTTTATTTACAATGTTGACTCCATTGTCGGCACTTTGTAACCCTTAATGAAAAGTGGAATTATGTAACATGTGGAAAATTATGTCCCAAAATTGTACATTAAAAACACAAAAATGTCCCATGTGCAGCTCATGTGACTTTTCCAACACAGGAAGGTTTACAGGACAAAGGTGTTTGTGCTTTTGCAGTTTGGGTGTGATAACAGGAACGAACTTGTTTAGTGGACATTAAAAGTAACTACAAACGGTTAAAAGAAAAGTTTGCAAAGTGCTGTGGTATAAAAGGAATAAAAACACTTTGGAGCAAACTGTTATAGGAAAACAATCTGTTTTCAAGTGGCACTGCATCAGACTGCATCACACCATGTTAACGTTGATGTTGTTCCTATAACCGCAAGCCCTGAAGTGTTTTAGTCCTCCTACAACGGAGCACTTTCTGAACTTTCTTCTGTAGAGACTATTCTTTATTTTCCATTTTTCTCATATCTAATTAATTTTTTTCATTCTCTGATGTGTTTCTTTTCTTCCTTTCTTTCTTTATTTTCCCCTTTATGTCCTATTTGTCATCCTCTTTCTCTCTTTTCTCCCTTTCTGTCTGTCTTGCTCTCTCTCTCTCTCTCTCTCTCTCTCTTTCTCTCTCTCTCTCTCTCTCCCTCTCTCTATGTCCCTCATTAATCTCTCTGAATGTTCCCTTGATGGTTTTTTTTCCCTGCAGAGTCTCCGTTGCTGTTGTTATTCCCGGACCGGATTCACTTCATTGGTTCTGATCGGTCTCGAGAACATTTTCCTCTAAATGGAGAGGGATTACAGTCGTGCTAATCACGCACCAGGAGTTCAGCCTGCATGACTGACGGAGAATTTGTTAATCTCCTCTTTTGCTTTTGTGCCCCTGGCCTTTCATGAAGAACCCAATTACATTTAGGAAGCTCAAACAAGTGGAAGTTGTTTTAACGAGCTTCATGAGAAACCTGGTTAGCAAGCTGTGTGATGTTGAAGGTGCTTGTCAATTCCGGAGTCAAGCGGAACACTACTAATAGGGTTAGAGACTCGATGAGTCTTTAGAGCACAGCAGGATTTCATATCAGTGCTGCAACAAAATTTCTTTTTTTTTTTTTAAGTCACAAGATCTAACCACATGTACGGGTGTGATGCTGAATGTGCATGACGCATGCCAAATATTTCATTATTCATTATTCATGCTGATCATGGTGATGCTCTTGATATATTGATTAACATGCAAATGGTAAAACCAGAACCCATCATTTTCTGCAAAACATCTGATATCTCTGATTAGTAATGTTTTTCAATGAGCAGAATAAATTATCTTTCATTTAATTTGAAATGTGTTATAACTTTCTTTAATAACCTTTTTTGTTGTTGCTTTAATGCATCTAATATCTCATATGTGTGTGCGTGCTTGTGCTAGTTAGACTGATGGTAAAACAGATGATGTCTCTAAACTACTGCATTATGGTGTATGTAATTGGTCACATATACCATATAATTAACACTTCCACAGTATCTCCGTGTCAAACGTGCAGCTACAAATTCCCATGTCTTCAATAACTACTGTATGCTAAAAGAGAAACTGGAAGAGTAACTGGTTGGTAAATGAACATTCACTTATCGTTATGGTTATAATCATCTAAAAGTAACACTGCATCCAGCCTAATCAATGTACATATCAATACAATTAAACCCAGATATATACAACCAATTTCACGCTTCATAGCTTTCAAATGGAAAAGCCTGTATCTGTACAGAGAAAGCAGAGCTAAGCAGACCAACCATAATACCTCTGTGTCGCAGGTGCTGATCTCTGTTCAATCAATCCTTGCTGTAATAAGGAAAACAGGAAATGCTTGCACAGAGAAACTTTTCAACGCATGCAAAGTTTCCAGTGCCCTATGTTTATTTATTTTTTATTATAATTTATCCAAAAGAGAATAATCAGGGGAAAGATAATAAGAAAAAACAAATCCTAAATGCTTGTCACGTAAATGATATCTTCAAGAGTATGAATTTTGTACCTTTAATTAGAGAGCATATAATTCAGCACTCTGGAGCTAAATGGTTCTGACTTTTCTGACAAAGATGAGATAATATTACGAGTATGTTATTTGCATTGACTTTTTTTTAAAGAACTTTAAGGTTATTTGAAACCTTATAATTCCTTGATCTAGAATATCAAGGTCTATTTACCATACCATTGACCATTTTTTGTACCTTGTGGAACGAAAATTTGACCTATACAGTACCTTTTTAACACAGTGAATCATGTTGTCGTAAGAACCGCAGTGACAAATCACTTAGAAACAATTATTTCCAGAAAAAAATGACATCTTAACAAGCGATAATGTCTTATATATAGTCAGATTGATTTAGTATGTCCAATTATTTGATTACAATGAACCAAATATTAGATTATATAATCTATTTCTAGTCATTTTAATGACAAGTTAGAGTTTATTTAAAACTAATTAAGTTAGAAATGGTCTAGAAATTCTAGGTTTAATAACCTTTTATTTGGTTTACTGTAATATGACATTTTTTTTGCAATGGAAAGAGAGAGGCACAACTTGGAGTAAGTTTGAGTACTTGAATTATGAATAACAAAATGGATCTTAATATGCATTATTAATACTTAAACATTATAAATAATCATTATCCCACCGCACTGTTAAATTCTCTGATTAGTCAGAAGTTGTTTCATTTTCTATAACAGCAAATCTGCCAGTAGTTCATTCCTAATATAATAACATTTCTAAAGTGACAACTTAGGCAGGGACTTGTATATAGTGACATTTTATATGAGGAGACCTTTATTTAGGGTTTGTTTTTTTTTGTAACAGAAGTCAAGCTGTTACTTAAAGTTTTCCACCATGGGAAAGGCTCTGTAATGTGCCAAGCTGTGTTTTTGCCTTATTATGTTCAAGAGATAGATAGAAATAGATAGATAGATAGATACTTTATTGATCCCCCAGGGGGAAATTCGAGAGGGAAACAAAAGAGGTGGAATTTATAGCTGAAATAATGTAAAGAAGAAACAGGAACTAACTTGATTTCTGGACATTCCATAACATTAAATGTAACTAAATGTAAACTAACTGCAAGTATGATGTTTGCTGTAATTATTCGTTAATACATAATAATTGCTATCATTGGCAAATAACTGTGGTAAAAAGAGGAATAAAACATTTAGGGGCTGTCAGAGGAAAATAATTGACTTTGGGGTGGTAACAGTAGCTCCACAATGCATTGGGCTGCCATACACCTCCACGGCATTGATTATTTTCCTATAATAGCATGCCTCCAAGTATTTAATTCCTTGTAATATAGAGTGTTATGTTAGCATTGGTGAACAGCAGAGCAAGAGAGAGAGAGAGAGAGAGAGAGAGAGAGAGAGAGAGAGAGATTTTATAGGCAGATGGAAAGTAAAAGCTATATATATATATATATATAAATATATATATCCATACATCCATCTTCAACCGGGGGAACCTGGAGCCTATCCATATATAATTTATTTATAAATTTTCTTTAACCAATTACCAATTCAACCTTTCATGTATCTCTGTATTTTAAAAAAATATATATCTTTTTTTTTTTCAAACCCAGTCAGATCCATACTGATTTTACAACAGCGAATCATATATGTATAGTAAACACTAAATTTACTTCAATGAAGAAAGAAGCTGATCTAATGAAAAATGAATATAAATAAATTAAATAATTAATTGAATTAATTATTCAATAGTAATGGTTAACACCTTTGCCTCACACCGCTGGGGTTGGGAGTTTGAATCCCGCCTCCACTCAGGTTTCCTCTCCAAGTCCTGATCAGTAGGCTGATTGGCATCTCTAAATTGTTTGTAGTGTGTGAATGGGTGTGTGAGTGTGCCCTGCGATGGGTTGGCACCCCACCCAGGGTGTCCCCTGCTTTGTGCCCTTGTGGTATAGACTCGAGGCTCCCCCGTGACCCTATGTAGGATAAGCGATACATAAAATGGATGGATGGATGGATGGATGGATGGATGGATGGAAAAAATATGAACATTAAAGCTGTACCTTACCTTTGTATCTTTTAATATGAACTAAGTCATGCAATTTTTTTTATTAATGTAATTAAAACCATTTATGTTTGAATGCAAAACATTTCAGGATATTTCAATGTGACCACATTTGACCTTTTACTCAAGTAAACTGTTGAGTGCTACTTGAACATAACTTCTTCCACCTTTATTTGACACGATGCACATTCTTTCACTTGCGTAGTACCTGTCTGTAAGAAAATGACACATTTTTTTGTTTTCTGTCATAGTCGCAAATTCAAATATTAATAATAGTGAGAGCCTAAAAATTTTGGGATGATATGCAAAAAAAACTATAACAAAATACTACTGAAATTCACAACACATCAACTTTATGTTGACATGAAGTCATCTTATATGATCAATTAATAAAAGCCATGATTCTGAAGGCTTATATTTGTCAAAGGAGGCACATTACGCTGTCATATTACCTCACCTCAGTTCTCTGTATTCCAAATGCATGAGTGACAAAGACCAATAGAAGCAGCCAATAGAAGGCAGCATTTCAGAAAGCAATTGTAACTCGCCAGCCCATTTTTGTAATTGAAAAAAAAAAAAACATTTTTAAATTGGAGGCAGTTATTGTCATTTCTTTCTTTTTCAAACATACTTGCAAATTTGGATGGCACTTATCCTAAATTGTACTGTATTAGATTTGCATGGAATCATTTGGTAAGACCTGAATCCAAAGTGACTTACAAATGTAGATTCAAATACAAGTACAGATCTGAGGACTTGAGGACCTCACTGGCAGTCCAAGGATTTGAACTCACAACCTTCTGCACACCAAAACAGACCAGTGACCACTGCGGCTCCAACTCTGCCAGTGTACCAATTGAAGTATGGATGGAACCTTTGGTATCATTTCTTTCACAGCCTCTTAAATATGAATTTACATTAGTCATAATATCTACTAGGGCACACATGGTGTGGGCCATGTGTGTATGGAGTCTGCATGTTCTCCCCGTGTGTCGGGGGTTTCCTCCGGGTACTCCGGTTTTCTCCCCAGTCCAAACACATGCATGTTAGGCTGATTGGTGTGTCTAAAGTGTCTGTAGTGTATGAATGGATGTGTGAGTGTGTATGTGATTGTGCCCTGTGATGGACTGGCACCCTGTCAAGGGTGTACCCCGCCTTGTGCCCGATGCTCCCTGGGATATGCTCCAGGCTCTCCGAAAAAGGAGATGGATGGATGGATAATATCTACTAGAGACGGATCATACCAGATACTGGTATGTTCTATCTGTCTGATATCATACTAATTTACTTGCACCCTTAAAAAGATTCAAACATCTGATACCAATTTGTAAGCCAATATGTTGGGAATGACAGCATCTGGACGTATTCAGCAATGCAAAGCAAACGTAAACTGTGTGCTGTGGTGCTGAGAAGGTACTACAGCATCTTACAGCATCAATAACAGTAACCTGATAAAACATCTTATAGTATTTAAACAGTATCTCTCACAGAGAGTACAATGTGTTGTGAATTGCACGTACACACAAGCATGCAGAGATACTGATGTACATGAGAGGGAGTGCTTCACGTCTGCGAGCACTGAGACGCTTGTGCCGAACAGTGTCTACAGTTTGTTTGCAAGTCAAGGTGGATTTTTGCTCATTTTAGTCACGGTGCTTGATGATAATGTATGTGTACTCACATTGGCTGCCTGATGTTCTCTTAACTGATACCAGTGTCAATATTGGTATCAACGAATAGCATTAAAAATGTAGTCACACTCGTCCTCGGTCTAAAAAAATGGTATTAATGCATCCCTTGTAATAAATCAGCCACACGTCATTTGAATGAGGTGTTATGTCCCCTTAGTAGACTTTAGGACAGCTCATCCCCATTGGAGTAAGCCTTTTCTAAATGTTTAAGTAAATTTATGACAGATGTCGTGAAAGGTTTATGTAGATATCATGTAGTACCATGTACACTACACTTAAGTAAAGCTTTGCCCAGCTTTTTTGGAAGTGATCAATTTCTATGGTGCATTTTCCACGAAAGATGGTGCATCTCTTTTGGCAGTCATCTGTCCTGAGGATGAACTAGACTCGGCATAACAGCTTTTATGTTTGTTATGTTTAATTACCTATGAGGAAGCATCATCGCAGATGCTACTACCTCCGGCTCCAGTGTGACAGAGCTACATAGAAATCATTTCTGATTAAAGAAAGGCTGGTTAGCGAAGCAAAACACTCAAAGCTCACAGGAACTGAAGTCTGGCACACAGATGAAATAAAGCACTTGTGTAAAACAGTGATTAGAAGTAGTTTCCGCTTCTTTTTAATCCTGAATTTGGGTGAATTGTTGTTTGGAAAGGCTACTAATTTCATAGTGTCAGTGTTTCAGCCAATTCGACTCTAAAATTTATACATGGCATTAAGATGAAAGCAAGGTGCTCTGACTGTCATTCATGATATGAAAAAGAAACTTGAAATTCCATTTCTCTTTCTTTTTTCCCCCTTATGATTGCTCCTGTGATGGAACAGAGGCCTCCTAAATCTTGCTGATTTTGCCAATTGTATGATTCCATATGATTCATTTATTAAGCTTAACCATAACATGAACAGATGTCTAAAACGGTTCAGGTTATAGCAAGTTCAGGGATGGCTTCAAAGTTTAACCATCTATTAATCCATTATCTCTTCAAGCTCCAAATGAATACGTCACACCCCTTTCAAAATGAATCCTTTAAAGTAATGACAGGGTGTGTGGGTGCGGCTCAGGGTGATGACTCGTCTGTATTTTTGGGCAGGTCATGTCTCACGGACTGCTCGCTAATAATGGGCTGGGTAACATCTAAGACATCTACTTACTCAGTGCCTTAAACAGTCATGGATCCCAAAATTCCTTACCAAGGGCCAGGTTGTATAGGATCAGATCAGTGATACTTGAAGCTTTGATATTAGAATTATATCAAAAAGGGCTCAGTGTTCCCAGCTACACTTCAGAACATTTTATATTTTTAATATTATAAAATAATAATATTATTAATAAAAATATTTTTTTTAATTATGGTTTTAGAATTTTATTGTGAAGACACCTAAGAAGAATATTTTTACAGAAAACTTTGCTGGAAAAATACATGCATTCTCATAAAAAAAAACTACGTTATGTCATTTTCCATTATAAACCTTAATGGAAATCCAACAACAATCTACATTTGGAGAAATTCCTCTGTAATACCTTCTTAATTAAAAAAACAAGCTTCTCAGGCAAATCTAAGCACCTTCTTCAGTACTGCTAAGTTTCGAATAATGCTGTGGTTGTGAGTGGAGAAAAACAGTTAAATAAGTATTTTTCTCTTGAGTCTTGATATTTTGATATGCTTGATGTATATATTTTGATTAGCTTGCTGTTTTTACCTGTAGTGTCTTGCCTGAAACACAACATTAATTACTCCTATTAAAAATAAATATTAATAATTTGTCTAATGATCCAACAAAAAAATTGAAGACTTCTAATTTAGTGCCACATGGATCTGTCATTAGTGTGGCCTTAAAGGAGGATGAGTACCAACATGTTTTATCATCTCATTGAATTCTTTTGAGTAGTTTGACTCCAGCAGGCATTTCAAACACTGGTTTGAATCGATAATTCTCTTTTAAGACATACAAAAAAGAAACTGAAGCTGACTTGTCATTGTTATGTTGTGTTTCATCAAAGCTTCCCATCTTTTATGTCATTCTGATTTCGATCTGTGGTGAAACAGGAACTTTGCTTGGCAGGAGCCCTCAAACGGTGCGGCTGATTTGTCTAGGTTTTGAACTGTTTATTAAAGTGATATTTCTTATTCAGAATGATTTTAGACAATGACGCTATATGGTAAACATCATCTGAAGTCTCCTGGTCATATTTCAGCTGAGTTTAGGAATTCAGTCCAGCTTGTACCCTTCTTTCTTTTTAAAGAAAGCAAAGTCAATATCCAGATGGCTAAAGGGAAGAGAAAAAGCCTTAGCTAAATGGAGACAGATACAGTAGAGCAGGAGAAATCAGAGAAACTGCTGACTTTCTAATATAATAAAGAGAGCGAGCAATACGTTACATTGCCTGTTGAAGTCTAATTATATCAGAGCCCTGGAGGAGAAGAGAACGAGGATAGGGAATATTTTTAAACCAAATCTATGTCTCTGTCACTCCACTACTGCTTTATTGCAAGCACAAAAAAATCTAAATATCAAATTCACCCTAATTTCCAACTTTCATATAATGAGGTCAGTCAGCTTATACATGTTTGGTGAATGTTGTTTGCTAATTTTGATTTCACTGAAACTGTAAAATAAAATAAAAAACTACTGTCAGCCCACTATGGTGTACAGACATATGGTGTGTTGTCATACTGGAACAGGTTTGGGATTCTTAGTTCCAGTGAAGGAAAATTGTAATTCTGCATCATACAAAGGAATTCTCTATTATTATGTGCTTCCAACTTTATGGCAACAGTTTGAGGAAGAACCAGATATGCATGAAGGTCAGGTGTCTTTGGGCCCAATAGTGGCCAGGTAGTGGCCATATAGTATATGTGCTGTGCTGCCTCACACCTCTAGGGTCCCTGCTTGGATCCTTAGCACCAGTTAATGTCTGTGCATGTTCTCCCTGTGTCTGCATGGGTTTCCTCCAAGTTCTCTGGTTTCCTCCAACCTCCCAAAAATGCTAATATGTAGAGTGAATACAGTGGTGTGAAAAAGTGCTTGCCCCCTTCCTCATTTCCTGTTCCTTTGCATGTTTGTCACACTTAAGTGTTTCGGAACATCAAACCAATTTAAACAATAGTCAAGGACAACACAAGTAAACACAAAATGCAATTTGTAAATGAAGGTGTTTATTATTAAAGGTGAAAAAAAATCCAAACCATCATGGCCCTGTGTGAAAAAGTGATTGCCCCCCTTACTATAACTGTGGTTGTCCACACCTGAGTTCAATTTCTCTAGCCACAACCAGGCCTAATTATTGCCACACCTGTTCACAATCAAGGCATCACTTAAATAGGAGCTGCTTGACACAGTAAGGTCCACCAAAAGATCCTTAAAAGCTACACATCATGCCGAGACCCAAAGAAATTCAGGAACAATTGAGAAAGAAAGTAATTGAGATCTATCAGTATGGAAAGGTTT
>JAFFST010052512.1:86132-97626 GCA_022414735.1 Noturus placidus
TATATTCTGTATGGATTTATGAAAATAATACGAAACATATGTAATTGAATCACATGTACATGCATCATAAATAAATGAATCATATGTAAACATTCCTGGGTGGGGTGGGAAGGGCTGTTATTGGGGTAAAAAAAATATCGATTCTGTATTGATATATGTTGTTGTACTCTGAAAAGTGTATGAGAATCAATAAAAAATAAAAAATCCAAAGAAAGGTATTTATCAATCACGTTCCTGAGCAGTTCCTCATTGTACCGCTAGAGGCGCTATGTGAACCAGACCCTTATTAGAAAGAGTGGTTGAATCCGAAATGGCTCTCTTTGTATATATAGTCTACTAAATAGGGAGGCTAAGTTAGTGTTATTTTATAGTAACAGTAGTGCTCATAGATAGGGTACAGAAAAGCGTTTGGAATTCCTGTTTTTGGTGAAGGATGAAGTGCGTTTCCGCTCGCGCCACTAAAGCGTCTGGTTGCATGGAAACAGCCTAACTGAGCCTCACCGAAGAGAGAGAGAGAGAGAGAGAGGGAGAGAGAGAGAGAGAGAGAGATGCGCAGTGACTCGGCTTTTATCTTTTAAATCCATTCTCTGGTCGTTAGTGAACTCGCCATATAAGTTAAAGAAGAGGGTTAAAGCTCAGTCTAGGTAAATAACTAGCTGCCATATTAGCTAGAGTTAGATAAACACTGCGTGTGCTTCTTAGCTAGTTGACTCATCCTGAGCTGGAATATGGCGAGAGATATGAAGCGCATTCCTGAGCTGGAGCAGGAGAAATATGACTCGGATGAACAGGTGAAGATTATCTGCCTCGGGGACAGTGCAGTGGGAAAATCCAAGTAAGTATCCTAGTGGTGTAGCGATACACTACAGGTCTACGATTCGATTTGACTCGATTCGATTAACAATACTGGCTTCACAATATGATTCATGATACAGGCTTCACGGTTCGATTAGATTCACGATACAGGCTTCACGGTTTGATTTGATTCATGATACAGGCTTCACGATTCGATTCACGATACAGGCTTCAATGTTCGATTAGATTCACGATACAGACTTCAGTGTTCGATTAGATTCACGATACAGACTTCAATGTTCGATTAGATTCACGATACAGACTTCACGGTTCGATTCACGATACAGGCTTCACGATTTGATTCATGATACAGGCTTCACGGTTTGATTTGATTCATGATACAGGCTTCATGGTTCGATTCACGATACAGACTTCACGATTTGAGTCATGATACAGGCTTCAATGTTCGATTTGATTCACGATACAGGCTTCACAGTTCGATTAGATTCACGATACAGACTTCATGGTTCGATTCACGATACAGGCTTCACGGTTCGATTCACGATTTGATTTGATTCATGATACAGGTTTCATGGTTCGATTCACGATACAGGCTTCAATGTTCGATTAGATTCACGATACGGGCTTCACGGTTCGATTTGATTCACGATACAGACTCCACGGTTAGATTCACGATACAGGCTTCACGGTTAGATTCACGATACAGGCTTCACGGTTCGATTCGATTCACGATACAGGCTTCACGGTTCGATTCGATTCACGATACAGACTTCACGGTTCGATTCACGATACAGACTTCACGGTTCAGATTCACGATACAGGCTTCACGGTTCGATTCACGATACAGGCTTCATGGTTCGATTCACGATACAGGCTTCACGGTTCGATTCACGATACAGGCTTCACGGTTTGAGTCACGATACAGGCTTCAATGCTCGATTAGATTCACCATACAGGCTTCACGGTTCGACTCGATTCACCATACAGGCTTCACGGTTCGATTCACCATACAGGCTTCACGGTTTGGTTCGATTCACCATACAGGCTTCACGTTTTGATTAGATTCACCATACAGGCTTTACGGTTCGATTCGATAAACCATACAGGCTTCACGGTTCGATTAGATTCACGATACAGGCTTCATGGTTCGATTAGATTCACCATACAGGCTTCACGGTTCGATTAGATTCACCATACAGGAGGCTTCACGGTTCGATTAGATTCACCATACAGGCTTCACGGTTCGATTCGATTCACCATACAGGCTTCACGTTTCGATTCGATTCACCATACAGGCTTCACGGTTCGATTCGATTCACCATACAGGCTTCACGGTTCGATTCGATTCACCATACAGGCTTCACGGTTTGATTCACGATCCAGGCTTCATTACTCTATTCTTAGAATATTTTGAATAAAATTTCTTCTGAACAAAAGAAAAGTTCTTTTTAAATTTCTTTATCATAAACAATGCAAATGCAATGTGCATGCTATCAGTATACAACTACATACATTGACATTTTATATGAACAGAGGTTTAATATTGTAAATATATGTATAAATTCTCCTTAGGCAAATAGAGCTCCAAATACCATACTTTCGGTGCTACTCTTTCTCGGCCACTGTAGGTCGCAGCAGCACAGTGCATTTGAAAACTATGGAGCTCTTTTTAATAGTTATACAGTGGTTGTGTAACGTTAAATTCATATAATGGTTGTCGGTTATTGTGATTTGGAGCTATTGTTAATTGGAGATAATTTTATTTTTTTGATTATATTTTTATTCCACACCGTGGTATCGAGTATCGTGTACTTTTGGTGGTATCGGTACTGACTACTAGATTTTTGGTATCGTGACATCCCTAATTTCCACACTTTTTTGCATCTTGATGCCTTGTTGCACCCCTATAATTCTCACTTGTTGCACTGACTCACCTAATCACACATCCCTTAGGGTTATTAAATCACAATCATGGTTTCATGTAAGAATGGTTTTACACATGGCCATCACACCCACATGTGGATCTTCCCCAAATTTTGCCACAAAGTTGGAAGCACACAATTGTACAGAATGTACACCTTTGAGATGAACTGTATGGAAACTGCACCCCAGGCCCCTATACACCAACATCAGTGCCTAATCTCACTAATGCTCTTTTGGCTGAATGAACACAAATCCCTACAGACATGTTCTAATGGAAATCTAGTGGAAAGCCTTCCCAGAAGACTGGAGCTTATTATAATAGCAAAGGCACTAAATCTGGTATGGGATGTTCAACCAAGCGCATATGGCTGTGATTAATAAGGTGTCCGCAAACCTTCACCATATAGTATAAAGCTAGCACTCGTCTGTTTTGGATAAAATCCTTGAAGCTAGAGAAGTGTACATTTTATTATTTACTACCATATGCAGAATACAGTGTGTATGTGTGTGTGTGTATATATATATATATATATATATATATATATATATATTACAGTATATACACATACATACCTACATGTGCTTCTTTATATTTATATATAATATATGTATATAAAAATATATTTATATATATGTAATATATTTAATTATATACTATATTTATATATAATATATGTATATAATATATATATTAAAGAAGCACATGTAGGTATGTATGTGTATATGTATGTATGTACATGTATTTATGTAAAACCTTTATATACACATACTTCAGTTTATGCTAGCCTGGATTATCTAGCTGTCCATTTCACCTTTCAGTGTGAGACATGGTCATATAAAATATAGTAAATATAATATATTTTTTTACTTTATGCTTTGAAATAAACTAACAATACCTCTGTATATGATTTGTCTTTCCCTTTGTTTGCCTTAACAGGTTAATGGAAAGATTTCTAATGGATGGATAGTATCCTTTTATACACGTGTGCAGCATTCTTCTTGTTGTATATTCAGTGTTTTTGTGAAACTTTTGTATAAAGGCTGTTTGATCCTTAGCATCTCTGTCAGTCGACCTCAGCAGCTGTCCACCTATGCCCTGACGTTATATAAATACACCACCACTATCAATGGCAGGCTCGTGCTCGTCGGTGAGTCATGCTGTTCTGCCTGCCATTCTTACAGCGGGCTTAATGCATGCTCAGCAACATTAAATATGAAGTATAACACAGGTTTCACATGTGATCAGTAATGATTTGTAGTCACTGCTTGTTAAAGAATGACATTTTTTTTATTTAAAAAAAAATAAATTAATTATATTGCGTTCATAGCACCAGGAAACATTTATAGTCAGTTATAGCTATCAGCAAAACGAACTTAAAGATTGTTCATGTTATCAAAACTGTATGTGGATGTGCTTCATATTTTCTACCTAATATGGTCTTCTGTGACAGATTTCTGGGACACTGCTGGCCAGGAGTGCTTTCAGAGCATGCACCCGTCCTACTACTACAAAGCACACGCTTGTATCATGGTAAAAACACATTTAACAATCACATGTAACTCCAGATTTATAACGTAGGACTGCTTTAACATTTGAACATTTTATTATGTCCGTAACATATGACTGTGTACGGTAAGTGACTAAAAACGAAAGGAATATTCCTTGCACTGATATACCAGTCCAGTGGAAAGTGTTCTGTTGTAGGAAAATACTGCACGCCGGTGCGGTAGGATATGGCCTGATGCCACACAGAAGGTTCTGGTTTATACGTGAAGCATGAATTTGCGTGTGCGTGTTGAAGCACCGGTAACGAGAGTGAGATTATTATTATTATTATTATTATTATTATGAACACGCTCGTCTTTGTATCTCATTTAGGGCCTAAGTCTGGAAGATTTAAAAGCGACATTAACTAGTCAGCACACTGTAATGGGAAACCCCGGTTAGTGTTGGTACTCAGTAGCAGTCTAGAATAGTACGCAAGTATATGATTTGAGACACAACGCTAGGGTCTTTAGCGGAGGTAGATGGACGGGGGAAAATGTTCATTTTTATTGCTGATCTATGCTAGTGGAGTGTGTAAAATAACATGCATACTTTTAATTTAAACATGGCTTGTCTGAATGTGACTCCCAGTAATCTGTCTTTTGGATTTTTCTAATATTCATTTGTAAAATAATAGAATGAAACAAAAGAAGAGATTGTGAGCTTCTCTCTTGACCACATTTATAAATCAAGTGATGCCACGTGGGGTCATGACCCCTAGTTTGGTAACCCTCTGGTGTAGGCATTATCATTAGGCAGTGTACTCATGCACACATGTTCAGCAGAAATGAGCAGTGTGTCGATGTTTGTTTATAGGTCTTTGATGTTCAGAGGAAAGTAACATACAAGAATCTTTCCAACTGGTATAAAGAGCTGAGAGAATACAGACCTGAAATTCCCTGTCTGGTGGTGGCTAATAAAATAGATGGTGAGGAAATGCTGAGCTTTCATTTTCAAGTTGTTTCTAAAGAATATTGGAAATGTTTACTTTTCCTGCCATGTTAATGTATATATTCTCTCTCTGTCTCTGTCTCTCTCTCTCTCTGTCTCTCTCTCTCTCTCTCTGTCTCTCTGTCTCTCTCTCTCTGTCTCTCTGTCTCTCTCTCTCTCTCTCTTTCTGTCTCTCTCTCTCTCTGTCTCTCTCTCTCTCTCTCTCAAATCTGTGTTTGTGGACTGTGTAAAAGCTGACATGAGAATGACACAGAAGAGCTTTAACTTTGCTAAGAAGCAGGGACTGCCTTTCTACTTCGTATCTGCTGCTGATGGGACTAACGTGGTCAAGGTGCGATTTAAACTCAAGTGAAGGTGTTTAATTTTCTATAACAGCAGTTCTGACAGTAGTGCAAGATACATCACAGGTTTATATTAATGTGTGCATTTTAATACGTTATCGTCGCTATAGTAACAACTTACACATGGACTTGTAGGGTGAACGCTTAGAATACTGTAATTTAAGCCTTTCAGATTTAAAACTGATGTACAGTTACTATCAAAATGATTCAACCGCTCATTGCAAATCAGGTTTATTGTTAAAATGACTTTTTTTTTTTTTTTTTTTACAGAGTTTCAGCTGTTTGCGATGAACAAATCAAGCAAAAGCAATTGAAATAGTTCAACATAACGAATGCTTCAAGTGGTTTCAATAAAATTCAACTGAAAATGCAACTTATAATGACTTCTCCAGTTTTGAAATGATCCAACCCCCTTAATAGAAACCTTCACAAAAACACAGATATGCAAAACACACACTTATGAATCGAGGTCTTCATTAGTTGCACCAGTTGTGTTTGAGCTGGAACATATCAAATTCCTGAACTGGCTAGGGGTAGAAAAAACATGAATGTGACTCGAGTGACTGCAAAAGACCTGCAGCGAGACATGGTGGCAACAGGCACTGAGGTTTCAGTGAGCACAGTACTAAACGTAGAAGGTTTCCATGCCAGAACTCCAAGACGTACATCACTACAGACCCAAAAACACAGGAGTTTTTGGGATTCAGTTCTGTGGAGCGATGAAACAAAACCGGAACATTTCGGCATGATTTATCAGCGGTATGTCCGGAGAAAGAAGAATGAAGAAAGAACTCTGTCCACAGTCAAGCATGGTGGTGGCTCGGTGATGCTCTGGGGCTGCTTTACTTCCTCTGACACTGGAAACCAGCAGCGTGTGGAAGGCGAGAAGGAGAAAACTTCATGCTGTCTGTGAGGAAGCTGAAGCCTGGGCATCATTGGACCTTCCAACTATTGAACTATTTCAATTGCTTTTGTTTGATTTTTTCGTCGCAAACAGCTGAAAGTCTACATTTTGATTTGTAATGGGGGTTGGATAATTTTGATTGCAACTGTATAATGTGTTATCTAACAACAAATATCTATAAATATGTATTTCTGTGGTGAAACCTTCTGCAAAAAAACAACAAAAACAAACTCTGGAAGAAATTTCCATCATGAGTCAGTGCACTGTGGTACCTCAGTTATGTGACCAGCTGCATAGTTTCGAGAAAATAAGAGTCTGTTGAGAGTATGACTGTTTGTAGCGGTTATAACGTGATAACAGTGACCGTGAGAACTAACTCATGGATGTTCCACGACATTAAACTAATAAATTACAACATGTCATTCTTTAATAAATGCAAATCCTTTACTTTGGCAAACTGCTGTGATGTAAGAGGAATAAAACACTTTGGGATGTGCTGTTCTAGGAAAATAATCCGAGTTTGGAGTGGTAATGGCATCACACCGCCCTGTCATTTAGTATTTTCCTTTAGTAAAGTGTTTTATTGCTTACGTTACTCACTTTAATGATGACTTTAATGATTGGACTGTATATACACCTGAATCTTGTCTGAACTGTAGTTTTTTTTTCCCATTGAAACGTAAATGAAAGAATCAATAGCAACAGCATCAAGAAGATTTGTAATTATTCAGGAAGCCTTCTTGATTTAATTCCCCATAGATGCAAATGCAAACTCTCTAAATTTCAGATCAGATGGTCCTCATGTCTAACATGCTGCTAAAACAGGTTCTCATTTTGAGGAGGATTTTCTTTTCTAGCATGCTGGTTCTTTTAAGATGAATTCTGATCGGTTCATCGATGTTTACACAGTGACATGTTAATGATCCTAAATCTGCCTGCAGGTTTTCAAAGATGCGATAAACATGGCGTTGTCTTACAAGAAGAACACCAGTGACTTTATGGATGTGGTCATGAGAGAACTGGAGGTGTGTGACTCAGCTGTGATTGTTATATAGCTATATTGTGTTGCGGCACTTTACAGTGAATGACTGCTTATTTATTCCATGCAGAACTTTGATTTGGAGGGCAAAGAAGAGTCTGCTTATGATGATGAAGAAGAAGAAGTGGGAAAAGCAGACTGACGCTCTCGGCGTGTGGTGGAGGCTGAATGGTTTTCTCGGAATTAGAGTGCTGTGGAAGCACGGCTGCTTACCAACCTTCCTGAAGAGTTTATGAGCCTTTCATAACAAATGTGAAGCCAGTGGGGACAAAGCTCTACCTCATGTGTTGGATCGATCCCCGTGATCCCCAGTGTATTAAATATCTCTGTCTGGCTTTAGAAGGTCTTAGAAACATGTTATACAAGTACAGTGCAGGTATTATACAGTGCATCCGGAAAGTATTCACTTCACTTTCCCCACATTTTATGTTACACCCTTATTCATAAATGGGTTAAATTCATTATTTTCCTCAAAGTTCTACAAACAAAACTCCATAATGACGTCATGAAAGAAGTTTGTTTGAAATCTTTTCAAATTTATTAAAAATAAAAAGCAAAAAAAAGCACATGTACGTAAGTATTCACAGCCTTTGCCATGACACTCAATATTGAGCTCAGGTGCATCCTGTTTCCACTCATCATCCTTGAGATGTTTCTAAAACTTGATTTGAGTCCACCTGTGGTAAATTCAGTTGATTGGACATGATTTGGAAAGGCACACACCTGTCTATATAAGGTCCTACAGTTAATGCATGTCAGAGCACAAACCAAGCCATGAAGTCCACGGAACTGTCTGGAGACCTCTGAGACAGGATTGTATCGAGGCACAGATCTGGGGAAGGGTACAGAAACATTTCTGCTGCATTGAAGGTCCCAATGAGCACAGTGGCCTCCATCATCCGTAAAGTTTGGAACCAGCAGGACTCTTCCTAGAGCTGGCAGCCTGGCCAAACTGAGCGATTGGGGGAGGAGGGCCATTGACAGAGCTCCAGAGTGTCTCTGTGGAGAGTTGAGAACCTTCCAGAAGAACAACCATCTCTGCAAAACTCCATCAATCTGTCCTGTATGGCAGAGTGGCCAGATGGAAGCCACTCCTCAGTAAATGGCACATGACAGCCCACCTGGAATTTGCCAAAAGGCACCTGAAGGACTCTCAGACCATGATGAAACAAAGATTGAAATCTTTGTCCTGAATGGCAAGTGTCATGTCTGGAGGAAACCAGGCACCAGTCATCACCTGGTCAATACCATCCCTACAGTGAAGCATGGTGGTGGAAGCATCATGCTGTGGGGATGTTTTTCAGCGGCAGGAACTGGGAGACGAGTCAGGATCGAGGGAAAGATGAATGCAGCAATGTACAGAGACATCCTTGATGAAAACCTGCTCCAGAGCACTCTGGACCTCGGACTGGGGTGAAGGTTTATCTTCCAACAGGACAACATCCCTAAGCACACAATCAAGATAACAAAGGAGTGGCTACAGGACAACTCTGTAAATGTCCTTGAGTGTCCCAGTCAGAGTCCATTGAACCCGATTGAACATCTCTGGAGAGATCTGAAAATGGCTGTGCACCGATGCTCCCCATCCAACCTGATGGAGCTTGAGAGGTCCTGCAAAGAAGAATGCGAGAACCTGCCCATAAATGTGTGTGCCAAGCTTGTAGCATCAAACTCAAAAAGACTGGAGGCTGTAATTGGTGTCAAAGCTGCTTCAACAAAGTATTGAGCAAAGGCTGTAAATACTTCTGTACATGTGCTTTTATTTATTTATTTTTAAATAAATTTGCAAAGATTTCAAACAAACTTCTTTCAAGTTGTCATTATGGGATATTGTTTGTAGAATTTTGAGGAAAATAATTTATTTAATCCATTTTGGAATAACGCTGTAACATGACCAAATGTGGGAGAAGTGAAGCGCTGTGAATACTTTCCGGATGCACTGTAGGTACAGTGGTGTGTCGGTTTTTCACAGATGTTTCAAATTTCTGGATGCAGCTATTCAGGAACACGAGTTGGCAGCCGTGGTGTAATGTGTGTGTAAATATGTAGCGGTGAGGAGACATCCTGCTATTTGAAATCTATTGTATGTTTATTTTTTTCCTCATCATTGATATCACAGTGGAAAAACTTGATAACACGATTGACATTTTACATTATGTTGGTAGTATTTATACCGTGGAAATTTATGTTAAATGTACTTGAATCATCATTTTCTAAACTGTTTTCCAGTCGTACGTGATAATCCAGCATTAAAAGGATGTATAAATAGCTCATCGTTTTTGCACAAACTGTGAAAAGAAGTTGTGTCCACTTGTAGAAATCCTATACATCCGATGTGACATTTAAGTACGTAGGAACAATATTGATGTACTATGTGTAAATAGAACTGGAAATGCACTCGTATTATGGCGGGGTATTTAATGCATCATTTCATTTAAGAGCATTTGGGAATGTGCTGCGATTAAACACTTGCTTTTATTTAGCTCTTGTTGATGTCCTGTGGGCCGGCTGTGACAGTATAATCGGTACTGTTCGTATCGTCAGACTGGATAATCAGAGGTAATGTGGCAAACCTAGTGAGATTACGGTTTAGTTTGTCTTAGAGTGCCGCACTGTCATGTAGTGATTATTACTTGTTTTAGAGTCCAGGGTGAACTGTGGCTAATGACTTTGTTACCTGGAATTGATGCACACACACACACACACACACACACACACAAAAAAATAAATTCCTCAGAGTATGATAAAGCACAAGGAAAAAAAAAAAGATAACCAGAGCATTTCTTGTCATTTTTATTGTGCTTTTGTTGGTCAGGAAACGAGTGACAACTCTACAGAGCATGGTAATGTTAATGATGTCAGTTTATTTAACATTTCCCCCAACTGATCCTGTTTAAATATAGTAAAGTTACAAAGAAATCATTACCATTTTCTTTCTCTCTCTCTCTTTTTTTAAACTTTTTTTAAAGGATCAAATTTGTGTAGTATCTGAGGCGCAGCACTGAAGAGGAATGAAGAAGGCTTTTAAAGGTAGCTATCTAATGCAGTCACGCACTCAAAGGCTTACTGGAGTTCAGCCAAAAAAAAAACAAACATTCAAACCACATGAAAAGCCCATACAATAGATCAATTACAAGTTAGAGTAACACTACAAAACATAAAAGTGTATCTGATGTCTAACTGAGTAAGAAGAAGAAGAAAAAAAAGGGCATAAAGCATGATAGGAAATGTCTGGAGTTCTCAAGATTTCCAGGAGGTGGCACCATAGTGCTGATTCTAACAGCTTTAAATCTCAACAGAACTAGTGTCAATGAATAGCTATAAACTAATCACTTTTTGGCACATTGTTATATATTTTCTTCTTTTAATCTTTCACGTTTTAATTACTAAGCACTTCATATAGACACAAACACAAAAGTAAATATTCCAGAATTGGGAACAGGGATGAGAAGAGTGATGGGATATGAATATAGCAGACCAATAAAAGAGGGAGACTAATGGCGAGCGTGACACAAAGGCTCAGAGCGTCAGAGATGAGCTGAACTACATCAATTACAGACACTAATCATCTCTCGTTCTGAGAAAGAGCGCTGTATGAGACAATCATACGCCAAACATTGTAGATCTTGCTTTTAATTGCGTGTCCAGATTGAAAGTACTGAAAAAACAAACCATAAAATAAAATGAGTAAAAGCTAGGATTAAATTCAATCGAATCACTGTTAATGCATATTGTCAAGTCTCATAGAGGCTCAATGATGATCTGCAGTGTAGAACATGAATGGAAGTCACAGTTTTCTCAGGGTCCTGACTCTAAACCTAATTTTCCATGGTGCCATTCTAGCGTTAAGTTGCATATTTATGCAGTATGGTGGCATTACATGAATTGGATTTCTGTACGTTTGTTCACTGCTCACTCCACTCTCCGTGTTGGTGAATTCATTTAGTGGGAAGTTTTAAGACAAGACTTTAAAT